>ML414026.1:106898-168971 GCA_005239525.1 Nicotiana knightiana | reverse complement strand
GGGGGGGGGGGGGGGGGGGCGTGATGTAAAGACCCGTAAAATTTTCTCGTTTTGAAGTAATGCCAAATGAGTCCTCGAGTTGTTTTTATCGTGGAAATTTTTAAAACAGACCTATATTGAGTAAAACATACCCCAAGACATAAAGAATAAAATTTTCCAGATAGTACGTGTTATGCGACGCACTATGCAATCGCATAACGTGTATGTGGACCGCATAATGTTCACATACACGGGCATCTCACTGCCCCATATGAGGTCAACTATGCGCTCCAATGTGCGATCGCATTTCAGTTATGCGGACCGCATATCTGTCGCATTGTTTCCTATTATTTTGGGAGGGAAGTTATGCGACACATTATGCGATCACATAACGTGTATGCGGACCGCACAATGGTCGCATACCTGGGCAGTGTGTTTTGAATTTTGGCCCATCTCGAGGGCCGTTATGCGGTCGATTCTGCGGACCGCATCGCATTCCTGACCACATTCTTGTGTCCCTATTTTTCTAATTTTTAAAACCCGACCCCAGTTCATTAAAACACTCCTTCCCTTAGATTTTTAACCATTTTCTGAAATATTAGAGAGAGGAAAGAGTGGATTCAAGAGAGAGAAAGTCCCAGCTTCATCAAATTGGTCTTCCTTCATCACTCAAGCTTGGAACTAATCAAGTTGGACACAAATTTCTTCACTCTAAGAGGTAAGTTTCTACCTCATTAACCTTAATTTCAAGATTTTTGTTAAAATGAAACCTGGGTAGGATAGTTCATAAAGATGGGGTTAAGAATCTTGCATGCATGTACCCAATTTATCATAATCTAGTAAGGAAAATAGGTTGGAGTAACCTTTCATTAAAAAGGGGTTATTTAATCTGAAGGAACACCCAGTGTTTGATAGAAAACTCAAATGAGTTCAAGACATGTTCATGATTCCTAATTCCAAGTTTAAATGTGCCGCATTGTGAATTAGATTGAAGGTGCTAGAAGGTCCGGTGATTTGAGATAGAAATTAAGGAAAATCCTGATTCGAGATATGCATGGCTAACTTTAACCTTTGTAGAATCCTCTTGTTGGATCTGAGTATACGGTATGAGTACCGTGTTTGAAAATATGTTAATTGATTGTTCAAATGTGTTGAGACGTAAGATTAGATTCTCTGATCGTCCTAGTTAACAATTATACTACCGTGTTATGTGAGATTGTGAAAGGTGTTTTGATATGCCTATCCTATTATGTGCATAGTTCGTAAAAGCTCGAGGGTATCGATATGAATGAAAGAATGTTAATGTGCCCAAGTGTGGGAATGTATATGTTGGCTAAAAACCGTGTGTGGTAAGTAATGAAAAAGGGTATTGTGAAATGATGTAAATGGGTTGAACGATTATCGTAACACCGTGTACATGAATTACAACTTGGTGAGAGTCATTGTGCCTTGAGCTCAAATAGTGAATTGTTGATATGAACTTGTGTTCCTTAAAAGAAAGAATTTTTGTGATTTGATTATTTGTGGTTGTTGTTACGAAATATGATTGTCGGGTGGGATCGGGTTGCATGCCACAGCATGAACTAATAAGGATAATGAGATGTGAGGTAATAAGGGTAGCCGAGGTAATAAGGGAGGCCGAGGTAATAAGGATGGAATGTGATCATTATCACTGTTGAAATGAAAATCGGGGAAACACTTGAATATAATGATGTTGAAAGGGAAAAAGGAGAGATTGTGAAACTTATTGATTTTGGCTATTTCTTTCCACGTTCATTGTTTGATTGGTTCTATTCCTGTCTCTTAATTGTGTATTGTTTGATTGTAGTTGGGATAAAATTTGTTCATACATACTAGTATTATTTCATAGTACTAACGCCCCTTTTGCCGGGGGCGCTACATCTTTTTATATAGATGTAGGTGGGTGCATAGCAGGTTGCTCAGCTTACCGTTAGTGGTGCTTTCTCCTCATCCTTTCTCAGCTGTACTTGTGAGCCCCACTTCCGCTCGAGGCCATGTGTAGTTCATGCCATCTTCGTTTGAGTATATTATGTATTGTAACGTATAGTAGGGCCTTGTTGCCGGCAATTACAGTATAAACTCCTAGTACTCTTAGAGGCTCCGTAGACACTATGTGGGTGTATATATATATTTTTGGGTAGCAGTTGTATTTTCTCGTAATCGTGGTCCGTATTGGGAAATGTTGTATCTATTATGTATGTTTTGGGAAATCTATTATAATAATGTAAAACGAGTAAAAATTGGATTTATTGTTGTAATCACACACTTTTAAGCTTACCTCACTGTTTCAAATAAATAATGGATGATATAAACACGGGGAAGCGTGTTGGGTAGGAAAGGAAAATCAGGTTCGCTTGACTGGGGTCACCCGGTTCAGTGCCGGTCGCGTCCCTCGATTATGGGGCGAAGTAGGTATCAGAGCATAAGGTTTTAAAAGTGTCCAAGGATGTCTTGGAGCGGTGTCTTGTAGAGCCCTTCTTATCGGTGTGTTGTCGACCACATCTATAACTAGGGGGCTACATGGACATTTAGGAAACACCCTTTTCATTGTTATTCTATATCGTGCGGTGAAGTGGAATGTGAGTTATTGGGTGATTAAAACCGTGTAATGGTGCTTGGAAATGTGTTTCGGGTACTCTGTGACAGGTAGATAGGTCTATGCACAAAGGGAACTATGGCGAAATTTTTCTGAGATACTGGAGTTAGTGAAAATCTGGAAGTTGCATGTCATGCTTTCAAAACTAAATGATTTCCAAAACCCTCATTCGAGGATGAATGGTTTTTAAGGGGGAAGGATGTAAAGACCCGTAAAATTTTATCGTTTTAAAATAATGCCCGAATGGGTCCCCGAGTTGTTTTTGTCGTGGAAATTTTTAAAACGGACCTAAATTGAGTAAAAAGTACCCCGAGACTAAAAGAATAAAATTTTCCAGATAGTTGGTTTTATGCGACGCACTATGCGATCGCATAACATGTATGGGGACCGCATAATGGTCGCATACACGGGCAGATCACTGCCCCATTTGAGGTCAACTATGCGGTCCAATGTGCGATCACATTTCAGTTATGCGGATCGCATATCTGTCGCATTGTTGCCTTTTATTTTGGGAGGGAAGTTATGCGATCGCATAACGTGTATGAGGACCGCACAATGGTTGCAAACCTGGGTGTGTTTTGAATTTTGGCTCATCTCGAGGGCCATTATGCGGTCGATTCTGCGGATCGCATGTCAGGAATGCGATCGCATTCCTGACCGCATTCTTGTGTCGGGCCCTATTTTTCTAATTTTTAAAACCCGACCCCAGTTCATTAAAACACCTCTCCCCTTCAATTTTTGACCATTTTCTGATATATTAGAGAGAGGAAAGAGTGGGTTCTAGATAGAGAAAGTCCCAACTTAATCAAATTGGTCTTCCTTCATCACTGATGCTTGGAACTAATTAAGTAGGACACAAATATCTTCACTCTAAGAGGTAAGCTTCTACCTCATTAACCTTAATTTCTAGATTTTTGTTAAAATGAAACCTGGGTAGGATAGTTCATAAAGATGGGGTTAACAATCTTGCATGTATGTACCCAATTTATCATAATCTAGTAAAGGAAAATAGGTTGGAGTAACCTTTCACTAAAAATGGTTATTTAATCTGAAGAAACACCCAGTGTTTGAAATAAAGCTCAAATGAGTTCAAGACTGTTCATGATTCCGAATTCTAAGTTTAAATGTGCCGCATTGTGAATTAGATTGAAGGTGCTAGAAGGCCCGGTGATTTGACATAGAAATTAAGGAAAAATCCCGACTTAAGGTATGTACGGCTAACTTTAACCATTGTAGAATCCTCTTGTTGGGTCCGAGTATACGGTATGAGTACCTTGTTTGAAAATATGTGAATTTACTATTCAAATGTGTTGAGACGTAAGATTCTATTCTATGATCGTCCTTGTTGATTACTATACTACCGTGCTATATGATATTGTGAAAGGTGTTTTGATGTGCCTATCCTATTACGTGCAAAGCTCGTAGAGCTCGAGGCTATCGATAAGAAAGTATGTGTTAATGAATTGAAAAATGTTAATGTGCCCAAGTGTGGGAATGTATATGATGGCTATAAACCATGCGTGGTAAGCAATGAAAAAGGGTATTGTGAAATTATGTAAATAGGTTGAACGATTATTGTAACACCGTGTACATGAATTACTGCTTGGTGAGTGTTATTGTTCCTTGAGGTCAAATAGCGAATTGTAGATATGAACTTGTATTCCTTGAAAGGAAGAATTCTTGTGATTTTATTATTTGTGGTTGTTGTTACGAAATACAATTATCGGGTGGATTCGGTGGTTTGGGTTGAGCGCCGCAACACAAACTAATAAGGATAATGAGATGTGAGGTAATAAGGGTGGCCGAGGTAATTAAGGAGGCCGAGGTAATAAGGGAGGCCGAGGTAATAATATCTAATGTGATGATTATCACTATTGAAATGAAAATCTGGGAAACTCTTAAATATGGTGATGTTGAAAGGGAAAAAGGAGAGATTGTGAAACTTGTTGATTTTAGCTGTTTCTTTCCACGTGCATTGTTTGACTGGTTCTATTACTGTCTCTTAATTGTGTATTGTTTGATTGTACTTGGGACAAAGTTTTTTCATAGATACTAGTATTATTCCACAGTACTAACGTCCCTATTGCCGAGGGCGCTACATCTTTTTATATGGATGTAAGTGGGTCCATAGAAGGTTGCTCAACTCGCCGTTAGTGGTGCTTTCTCCTCATCCTTTCTCAGTTGTACTGGTGAGCCCCACTTTCTCTCGGGTCCATGTGTAGTTCATGCCATCTCCTTTTCAGTATGTTATGTATTGTAAGGTATAGCCAGGGCCTTGTGGCAGGGAAGTATGGTATAAACTCCTAGTACTCTTAGAGGCTCCGTAGACACTATGTGGGTGTATATATATATTTTTTGGTAGCGTTTGTATTTGCTTGTAATCGTGGTCCGTATTGGGAAGTATTGTATCTATTATGTATGTTTTGGGAATCTAGTATAATAATGTAAAATGAGGAAAAATTGGATTTATTGTGGCAATCACACACTTTTAAGCTTATCTCACTGCTTCACATAAATAATGGATTATATAAACACGGGGAAGCGCGTTGGGTAGGAAAGGCAAATCAGGTTCGCTTGACTGGGGTCACCCGGTTGATTGCCGGTCGCGTCCCTCGATTTTTGGGCGTGACAACTTCGATCCCCCATTATGTGTTCTTCGCAAAAGACGTGTGTTAGAGGGATTGTCAAGAAAATCGGCTTGGGTATGTTAAGGCAATCCCTCCTTTCTTTTTGGCATGATTCGTATGATACAAATGAAACTAGCAAATGCACAACTTCCATAAATGACTATATTCATAGAAATACTAGAGGTTCCTATGTTCTTGATTCCCCAAATGTCTTATTAGTCTATCGTCTATTCATGGGTCTCAGAAAATACGTAAGCTGATAATGTTTATTTCATGATCTTAATCAGGGGCATAATGATCTTATGACATTCCGACAGATTTCATTGGAGTACTTCTCCTGAATTTCATTCACTTATACATGTACATTGACCCATGACAAGATGGCGTTATATATATATATATGTATGGGATATGGGAAAAGGTTACAGCATTATATACGCACCACCACTTGATCAGCTGGTATACATTGCTGATTTTGCCCATTGTGGCCAAGATGATATAATGGAATTCCATTAGAAGGTGTTGGTGCGCTCCATTTTCTCTTATTTGGTCATTATGATTAGGACATGTATTGATTAGTATGGTGGAGCCTTATCCCGACCTTTATAACATTTATGTATTCTTAGAGGCTTGTAGACATATGTTGTGTATGTGAAAGATTGTATGGACTCGTTGGCCTATGTTCAATGTACGAGTGATCATTTTTGTTTTGTAAGCCAGTATGTCATATGTATAAGTTTTTATTCCCTCATGATTTACACCGGTTCATTTATTTATGATAGAATTATACGAAAGATAAATTACGTTAGTATTTGGTTGAGTAAGGTACTGGGTGCCCGTCGGGGCCCATCGGTTTGGTTCGTGAAATAATCATTTAATATTTAAAATATCATTCATGTGCATATAAATTCCATACAATGCATAGGTATATGTGTACATAACATCATCAAGCCTATGAGGGCATCCCATCATATGATCTCAGCCACTGTGGACAAAATTAGCAACGTGTACCAGCTAATCATGTGATGGTGCATATATAACACCGTAACCTTTTACCATATCCCATAAAAATATAATATACTCGTATATAACGTCATCTGGCCATGGGTCAATATACATGTATAAATTATGAAATGCATATGAAATACACTAATAAGATTTCTCAAAATGTTATAAGATTAACATACCTTTCAGATAACTTTATCGACTATGTATTTTTTTTGAGACCCATGAACAAAAGGTAGAATGATAATTCACATGGGAAATCAAGAACATAGGCACCCCTAGTATTTTTTAAGAAAGTTGTGTATCATATGAATCATGCCAAAATGAAAAAAAAGGATTGCCTTAACATACCTGAGTTGATTCTCTTGAAAATCCATCAAACACACGTCAATTGCGAAAAGTCCGTATGATGTTCTTCAGAAATATTGTAACGTACTCCCTTAGAATTAAATATCGCGTTGCTATTACATAATGCAATCCCGTATGGATTCTTGTGTTAGCTTCATCAGTACCTCGTTGTTCTCAAAGTGTAACACCATTTGCTACATTGTTTACCTAACCTTGTGGATTAGAAATATCATTATTCAACAAGAATGATATAAAGGTGCACATAACTTTAAATGTTTCCACCACCTACTTAAGGTTATGAATTTGTGGCGATTTGCTGCCAAGTTTCCATAAATCCCACGTGGATGTTGTCCCTCCTAATAATTATCCAAATCTCATTTAAATAATTATCCACAAAATTCAATTTACAAGTTAATCTCCCACATAAAAATCCATAATTACCCAATTATCCACATAATTAAGAATTATCTCAAATTACATGAAATACTACTCACTTTTAACACATTTTATACATCTCACTACCATGGTCATGTGGTACCTTGTATGGCCTAATCCATAAATACCGGGTATTATAGTTTGGACCGTATTTTATGCAAAATTGTCAAATTTCAACGAAACTCATTTCTTCGATTTGCTTACCCTATCACCTTTACGAATTTTTTTATCACATGTTTGAAGTGGCGTAATAATTATAATCTCAAATAATATCTTTCCCGAGCTTATGTCGATTAACTTATGACAAAACTTTAACGTACAAAAATGCGGGATGTTATATCTCATTTCCGAGCTTTCATTAATTTGCTTATGGCGTACTTTTACGTATGAATATATGGGGTGTAAAATCGACAACCCATAACTCCACGAGTCCATAAATGTGTTATGTTTTCAAATCCGAGTCATATTCAGCTCTCAAATCTCAAATTATTATTTTCCAAAACATAGAAAAAATTCCCCAAATATGCTCTTCAAATTCCATGATTTAGATGTTAAATCTCATAAACAATCATGTTATACAATTAAAAATGGATTAAAACACTTTCCAAGTATTTTTCTATGAAAATACCTCCACAAAATTACCTCTCATCGAGTCTATGGGCACAAAAAGTGATAAAATATGTTGCATTTGTGACGAGGGGTTCTCATATACGATCCCTCACAAAAAAGAAAAGGCCTTTGAAAATGTGGGCCCCGAAAAACCATGATTTTGTTGCATATAATTCTCTTTCTCTGAGTCTTTTGCTCTGTTCTTTGTACAGTGGTATCAGAGCCAGCCCATCTTTTCGGAGGGAGGAACAGTTTATAAAATATGTCTGAGTCATTTCCATCATCCTCTTCCCTTGTAAAAATTAATATCTCTCCCACTCTATATAAAACCTTGTCCATAAAATATGATTACCTCTATAAAGCCGATATCCTACTCGATGAACAAAAAGTATCTTCCACTGAACTACCCCTCATAAACCCTTATTCAGCTTTTGCCAAAAAATTATTTTCACCATGGACCCAAATTTGTTCCTTAGTCCAACACAAAGAAAAAGGAGTCAAAGAATATGTTGTTGCCTCAAAACTTGACCAGCATCCTATTCTTGCCACTCGAGAGGAGCAATTTATTACCCTCCAAATTGTAGATGATTTTCCTAGACAATAGAGAGATCATGGTTTTACCCATATCCATTTTGGTGCTATCCGAATTTCTCTGACTTATCATAGAAGAAAAGGTCAACCTATTGTTGCTCGACTTTCTCTTCCAGATACAAGATACTTGGAGTACCAACATGCCAACTTGGGTACTGCATAAGTTACCTTGAATGCAGGGACTATCTTCATAACTATCTTTCAAAATTTTAACATGTCCCTTTATGACCTATACTTAGACGAAGCACTAAGAATCTAAGTCCAAGTTCAAGGTGCCCCACAAGCCAAAGATTCTATCCAAGCCACTCTTCATCACCCAATGGCGTGGCGGGTTCAAAATCATGCCATGGATCTCTGCCTTCCCGGAGGAAAACATGCTTTACTCTTGAATATTGATGCTACCAAAGCAAACTCTATGTGCACATAAATACCAAGAAAAATTTCTAGAGATGAGCTTGTCAAAATTCTTCCTGATTCCTGGATCTCAAATTATGAAAGGTTAAGGGAACCAGAAGAACCTCTACAATATGGTGATCCAATAAAACAATATTTTTTTGTCAAATGATCCAACCCAAAGACATAGAGCCTGACCCTGAAAGGGAACCCTTCGAGAATATACAAACTATCGTGGAAGAGCATGACTACTGTAAACATTTCGACAAAGGTGGCAGAATAGTTTGGTGGTTCAAATGCCCCTTTATGGGACACTTCTTTTGGGATCTTGGCTGTGACTGCCAAGACTATTTTGAAGATCCAAGTGGAGAATATGATGAATACCAACTGCGTCATTGGGAAATATTTGGCCTCAACAAGGCTAAACCAAAATCAAAGAAAAAGAGGAAAACTACTGAAAAACAATTTCGGCCAAATATGAAAACAAAGACCCTTCAATTGGCTCATTAAGCCATCCAGGTAAATCTTAATTTGTTGTCAGTTACAAATCTCAAGAATGGGCAAAATTACCAGAAAAATTCACTCCAAGCTAGGAAGATATTGAACCCACCCCAAAACCCAAATCACTGTTAGCTCGTAACCTAGAATCTAAAAACCGCCTGAACCTAAAACTCCATCAACCCCAAAGTCCACAGACCCAGAAATATCCATGTTGAACCCTTAAAGTTCCAGCCATACCCAAGAGTTTCCTCCACTCCAACCTTTTTAAAAAAGAGGGTATAAACCATGCTTCAAAAATCCCCAAGAAAAACATAGTACTACCTTCTAAAGAAAAACCCCCAACAAGGGACATCGATGCAACAATGAACTAGCAATCAAAAAATTCCATCTGCCAAAACAAAGTGCTCAACAATATGGGCAACACCATAAAAATGTGGCCCATTACACAAAACAAGTTACTGAGAAAAGGAGAAACAATTGAGAAAAAGGTGGAGCAGACATCGTCTTAGTATGCAGGACTAATCAAATCCTTGGAGTTAGGATTGGCAAATTTACAATATGAAATTTGTCCGCCTGGAACTTCACTTTTCCAGTTCTTCCAACAAGAATAAAAGGAGATGATTTCAATCAAGGAACAAATCCAACTTTTTAGAAATGACCACTTAGAGTCACAAAAAACCCCATTTTTTCGTTCAAAATCTACCTTCTTCCCCGTGTCAACACAACCATATTCCCCACAAAAATTGTACAACACTTTTTCTACCTTTCCTACTACCCCACATAATCCTATCTCTTTCACCCAACCCTTAAAAGAAGAACTCGAATTCGATATTGAAAAAATTATTTGGGAAAGGAAAGATACTCTTGTAGCCGAGAAACAAATCAAGAAAAGGTGAGACCAAGGAGAAAGTTCAAAAGGGTCCAACCTCGAAAGTCTAATGATTTATGATCAGAAGACTCCGTACCTCTATGTCTCCCAAACAAGAAACATGTCAGAAGAAGATAACACATGGTCACAATCTCTAAATTTATCAGACGATGATACAATGGAAGATACCTCTCAGTCAACCAATGGTACAAAATCAAACTTTTCCGAAGAAAACGATCCCAAATATTTGTGAGCCAACCAAGAGACCCAAGAATATCTGAAGTAGTGGAGCATCAAGAAGGCATGACGGATGAACCAATCCCAGAAATAAGACATGAACCCATGGCGTCAAAACCAGTTCGAGATGGCTTCTACACTTTCACCTTAGATGACGTCAAGGTTTCAAAATAGACTCAAAAGATCCAAGACTTCTATACTTGGATGGTGACCAAAAATTTGGTGGAACGAGAAAAGTATATCATCCTGTCAAAACTAACTTCGCGGTTCTCAGGAATCCTCAAAGATTGGTGGAATTCACTTGAGATTCAAGACAAAAATACTTGTTATACATCCCAAAATTTTTCCTTAAACATCAGAATCCTACATGAAGTTTTATGCGGAGATACTGGCCAAAGACATGAAAAAATGCGAAGACAACTCTTCGAGATGAAGTGTGTGTCATTCAACAAAAATGACATTGACAGCAGTTTCAAGAAATGACATTGATTTGAAATCGGCGGAGACATCAACCTGAAGTAAGCCTTTGTCTCTTCCCTTCAAAAGATGTTTGCAAGACAAACAATGACCATCATTGAAGAAAAGTTTAAATCAATAACAATCCAACAAATCGGCTACATCAGGCAAGCTATTTTCATAGCATTGGAGGACATTTGTACAACGCACTCAGCCCTAAGACAAATTATCCAACGCTTGAAAAAGCATGTCGCAAATCCGATTTGATCACCGGATCAGGATGTTCCTGCCACACATCTAGGCTATAGAGAGGATTCAAGAGGTTCAGATGGCCAGGAATTCCAGATGGAAAATCATGTTCCAAGAGATGCACAAAATATTTCAAATGTAGAAGGCCAGGAAATTTTCACAAGAAAAACATATGCTTTATTTTCCACAAGATTGGTCATTTCGTGAGAAACTGTCCCCAATCAAGAAGATCTGTCAAACTCCTTGAAGAGATTGACGATTACACTAGCATACATCTCGGAAAAGACGAGGATCTTGAATCCTTATTATACGTGGATGATGAACCTACAGAAGAAACTTTATTCTCTCTTGATATCTATGAAGATCAAGGAAATGATCACTACCAAATTTAGAACCAGTTATTGAAGCCCGAGAGGAGATCAGCACTGACATAGTTGTTCCTCAAGTATAACTCAAAGTCTATTCTTCCAAATAGGATAAACAAACTCAAGTTATTACTTTCATCAATACTGGAGCTGCATCATCACTCATAAATCCTGACGTTCTCCCTAAAGATCAATGGGTGCCGCACTTTAAGGATTTTAACACTGCATCAAATGGAATCCTGGCTACCACCTCATCACAAAGCATCCGGGCACAATTGAGTTCTTTCCAGGATTGAAGTACATAACCAAGCTGATAGGGTATGATGTACCAGGAAAAAGATCTTGTTGTTGGATTCGACATTTACAGACAACACAGAGATCAACTGTAGATCAAGGCTAACGTGATAGCTTTTAAGAAGCAGTTCAAACCTTATTCTGAGATTCCAAGGCTATTCCAAATCACGAATGACGAACAAATCAAAGAGATTGAGAAAAATCTCATTGAGCATTCATGCGCTGAATGCCACAAGGATTTCATGAAGAAGGGGAAAAACACGTTATGTAAAAACGAAGAGTTTTTTTATCAAGATCCATTTCAAGAAGAATGAAAACATCAATCCAACAAAAGTCGGTCATTCAGGCATGCATCCAGATCATCTTTAGCTCGCAATGAAATAATGCGAAGAACTTTTGGAATTTGATCTAATAGAGATATTAGATTCACAATAGGCATGCGAAGAATTTTATGTCAATAAAAGAGCTGAGAAGACAAGAGGAAAACTCAGTTTAGTCATTAACTACCAGCCACTTAAACATTTCATCCAAGATGATAAATTCCCTATCCCAAATAAACTCACTCTTTTCTTCCACTTAGCCAAGGCCAAATATCTTTCCAAGTTTGATTTGAAATATGGATTTTGGCAATCGGGAATCCACCGTGAAGAAAGACCCAAAACGTGATTTTGCATCACGATCATCAATTCCGATGGAAAGTCATGCCATTCGGGTTGAAAAGTGCACCCTCCTTGTTCCAAAAAGCCATGATAAAAATATTCAAGCCCATCCCCTATACCTATTTAGTTTAAATTCATGACATCCTGTTATTTGGTGATTTTAGAAGAACATGTCAACTTGCTTCGTCAGTTGGAGGCATTGATAACACACTATGAGATCACACTTTCAACAAAAAAGATGGTTTTTGCCCAACAAGAGATTGATTTTCTGAGAATGCATTTTGTCTAAGGTTCATATAGTCCAAGACCACATATATGTCAAGAACTACTCAAATTTCCAGATACCGGCCTCACAATAAAGTAGAGGCAATAGTTTTTGAGTATGGTAAATTATGTGAGAGATTTCATCCCAAATATCTGTAACGACCCGGCTTCATTTATGTGTGTTGGTTGGTTCGGGTTCAGAGTGGTCATGATGAGAATTTACCAATTAGTCTCTCAAGGTAGCCTTATAGTTGAGAGACTCAAATGAGATTTGATTTATTGGTGAACGACCTCGGAATGCAGATTTTATGGCTCGGATAGCTTCGTTAGGTTATTTGGGACTTAGGAGTATGTTCGGAATGGAGTTTTGACGTACGATGTAGAATTACGCTTCAATTGGCGAAAGTTAGTTTTTGGCGATTTTCGGTCGGCATTGGAAAATAGGCTATCGGGGTCGGAATGGAATTTAGGAAGTTGGAACAGGTCCGTAATGTCATTTTGAGTATGTGTGCATAATTTCAGGTCAATTGGCGGTGTTTTGGTTGGTTTCGGCGTAGTTGGCGAAATTTGGAAGTTTCAAAGTTCATAGGCTTGGATTTGATGTAATTTTTGTGTTTTCGTGTTGTTTTTGGCGTTTCGAAGGCTCAACTAAGTTGGAATAATGCTATGGGGTGTGTTGGTATGTTTGGTTGGGGCCCCGAGGGGCTTAGATTGATTTCAGATGGTTAGCGGGATTTTGAACTTGGAAAATTTGCAGAAATAGCTGCTGGTGTGATTTCATAATCAGCCCCTCGGGCATGTCTCACAATCCCTCGGAAACTCACAATCACTGAGCACCTCATAGCCACTTATGCCTCCCAGTCACTCAATCACTCGCACTCGGTGCACTCACTGGAGGTGTGTACATACATCGGGTGGGATCCTTCAGCCCAAGCGCTAATGTCACTCAGCACCTCACAATCACTCTTGGTCCTCGGCCACAGTTAGTGGAACCACTCGAAACCCCCTCGGGCGAAGTAATAGAACGGGGTACTTGACCCGAAAACATTATTTTAATGCTTATGTAGTGTAAATCAGGACGAGTTTCAAATAAAACAGTATTCACAATGATGCTGAGTAAAATCATCAATAGGTAGTGAGGAAAACGGGAGTAAAAGGCCCTCGAAGGGGTCTAAACAGATCGGCAGGAGGCCCCAAACACTGCTTACAGCCCAAATACTTCACAAATCTTTAGAACATAGTTTAACATATGATTTTGAGTAAATATGCAACTCATTAGTTACCGCGGAGAGGACCTAGTCAAATCCAAAAATCAGTATGCACCACATACTCGTCATCCGACATGTGCGCCTATCTATAAATCAGCGTGAAAATAATGTAGTCCGAGGTTCCATACCCTCAAGAGAAGATTTAAGACCATTACTTACCTCTACCGCGCCGCGACACTAGTCCGCTATGCCTTTTCCCCTTAAATTGGCTCCCTATTGCTCCGATTCTAGCCAAAACCAGTTCAACATCATTAATATATGCTCAAGGAACACAACCGAATCGAAAATAATCAATTTAATCAAAAATCTAGAAATTTGGCCAAACTCGAGCCCCGAGCTCACATCTCGGAATCTGAAATTTTTTACATCATTAGAATCCTCGTCCTCCCACGATTCTATACATACAAAAAACACAAAAACCAGACCACAATTGCCCACTCAAATCCTCAAAAGAAGAATCGATTTCCCATGCACCCCTTATTCCCCAATATGGGTTTAATTCCAACAAATTCTATGGTTTAATCACTAAGAAATCGACATAGAAACGTGTTATGAAGTTGAAATTCTAACCTCCAGCTGATTCCCCTTCAATTCTCTTTCAAAAGCTCTAAAGTCCGCATGCAACAAAGGAGAAAATAACAACCAAATTCGCACTTTTCGCCTTTTAAACATTCTGCCTAGCTAAAATATTTCCTTCACTGCGATCACAAACTTTGGCACGCGATCACGAAGTACAAACTTTCTTGCCCATCAGTTTACCTTGCGCGATCGCAGACAACCTCACGAGATCGCGATTCATCAAGACTTAAACCCACGTGATCGCAGTAATAAACAACTTATACTCATGCGATCGCAAACCATTCCACGCGATCACGATTAACAAAAACCCTGCCTCACCAATTAACCCTACGCGATCGGGTAGAAGGAAACCAGAACCTTACACCAGCAGCAATCTGCCCAGAATTCAAGGCAAAAGTTGGTTGGTTAACCACCCGAAACACATCCGAGGCCCTAGGGACCTCAACCAAACATACCAACATATCCCATAACATCATTGAAAATTGTTCGAGCCTTCGAAACACCAAAAACAATGCAACAACACCAAAAATCGCATCAAATTCAAGCCTATGAACTTTGAAACTTCAAAATTTCGCCAACTACGTCGAAACTAACCAAAACACCTCCGATTAACCTGAAATTTTGCAGACATATCAAAAATGACATTACGAAACCGTTCCAACTTTTGGAATTCCATTCCGAACTTGATAGCCTATTTTCCACTACCGACCAGAAATCCCCAAAAACTAACTTCCGCCAATTCAAGCCTAATTCTACTTTGGACATCACAAAAAATATTCCGAACACACTCCCAAGTCCTAAATCACCTAACGAAGCTACTCGAGCCATAAAATGCGCATTCCGAGGTCGTTTACCCACAAGTAAACTCACAGTTGACTTTCTCAACTATAAGGCTGCTTTAAAAGGCTAAATGCCTAAACACTCACCATAACTACTCCGGACATAAACCAACTGATCCAACACATCAAAACAAGATAGCGGATACATAACAAAATGCAAAAATTTTAGAAATGGGGTAAATCTCACGGAACGACCGGTCGGGTCGTTACATCCTCCCCCTCTTAAACAAACGTTCGTCCTCGAACGTGTCTAGAAACATACCTGGAGTCTCGAATAAGTGAGTGTATCTGTCCCGCATATCCCGCTCGGTCTCCCAGGTGGCATCCTCCACCGACTGGCCTCTTCACTGAACCTTCACTGAAGTTATATCCTTAAACCTCAGCTTCCTGACCTGACAACCCAAAATAGCCACTGACTCTACCTCATATGATATGTCTCCCTCGAGTTGAACCGTGCTGAAGTCCAAAACATATGAAGGGTCACCAACATACTTCCGGAGCATCGAAACATGGAATACTCGATGAATACTCGATAAACTAGGAGGCACAGCAAGCCTGTAGGCCACCTCCCCAACCCTCTGAAGTAACTCAAATGGACCAATGAACTTGGGACTCAGCTTCCCTCTGTTCCCGAATCTCATAACACCCTTCACAGGTGACACCTTCAGCAACACCTTATCCCCAACCATAAAAGACTGCGCCGTGCGAAGCCGCTCCTGAATCAACTTTGCCTTACTCAAAGCATCCTGAACCAAGTCTGTGCCCAATAGCCTAGCCTCGCCCGACTCAAACCAACCAACCGGAGATCTACACCTCCTACCATACAAGGCCTCATACGGAGCCATCTGAATACTCGACTGATAACTGTTATTATCTGCAAACTCTGCTAGTGGTAGAATCTGATCTCATGAACCACCAAAGTCAATCACACAAGCACGCAACATGTCCTCCAAAATCTAAATGGTAAGCTCCGACTACCCATCAATATGAGGATGAAACACTGTGCTCAACTCAATCTGAGTGCCCAACTCTCTCCGCACGGCCCTCCAAAACTGGGACGTGAACTAAGTGCCCCTGTCGGAAATGATAGACCTTGGAACCCCATGCAAAAGGAAAATCTCCCTGATATAAATCTCAGCTAACCTCGCCGATGAATATGTAGTACCAACAGGAATGAAGTGCGCGGACTTGGTCAGCCGATCCATACTAACCCATATAGTATCAAACCTCCTCGATGTCCATGGGACTTCAACTAAAAAGTCCATGGCGATCCGCTCCCACTTCCACTCTGGAATATCAAACCTCTAAAGCAATCCACCCGGCTTCTAGTGCTCATACTTGACCTACTGACAGTTGAGACACAAAGCCATAAACTCCACAACATCCTTCTTCATTCTTCTCCACCAATAATGCTGCCTCAAATCTTGATACATCTTTGCGGCATTCGGATGGATGGAATATCGCGAACTATGAGCCACTGCTAGAATCAAATCTCGAAGTCCATCTACATTTGGCACGAAAATCCGGACCTGTATCCTCATGACCCCATCATTACCAATAACCACATCTCTGGCACCACCGCCACGTACCCTGTCCTGAAGAACAAGCAAATGTGGCTCATCATATTGGCGTGCTTTAATCTGATCGTAAAGAGAAGACCTGAAGGCTACACAAGCCAACACCCACGGGGGTTCTGATAGATCCGATCTCACCGAATGACCTGCTAAGGCCTGAACATCAAGAGCTAATGGACGCTCTGCTATTAGAAGGTAAGATAAACTCCCGAAACTCTCTGCTCTGCGACTCAAGGCATCGGCCACTACATTGGCCTTCCCCGAATGATTTAAGATATTGACGTCATAATCCTTGAGGAGCTCTAACCATCTTCTCTGACGCAAATTCAATTATTTCTGCCTCAGTAGATACTGCAAACTACGATGATCAGTGAAAATCTCACACTGCACTCCATATAGATAATGCCGCCAAATCTTCAAGGCATGAACAATGGCAGCTAACTCAAAATCGTGCACTGGATATTTCTTCTCGTTCACCTTCAAATGTCTGGACGCATAGGCAATCACCCTACCGTCCTGCATCAATACCGCTCCCAAGCCAACTCTGGAAGCATCACAATAAACTGTGTAAGAACCCGAACCAACACGAAAACTAGTACTGGAGTTGTAGTCAATGCTGATTTGAGCTTCTGAAAGCTCTCCACACACTCATCAGACCATCTGAATAGAGCACCCTTCTGGGTCAATCTTGTCAAAGTGAAGCTATTGAAGAGAATCCCTCCACAAAGCGACGGTAATATCTCGCCACCCAAGGAAACTCCTAATCTATGTAGCTGAGGATGGTTTGGGCCAACTCTGCACCGCCTCTATCTTCTTTGAATCAACCTGAATCCCCTCACAATACACCACGTGCCCCAAGAAAGCTACCGATCCCAGCAGAAACTCACACTTAGAGAATTTTGCATAAAGCTTCTCCTCCCTCAATCTCTGTAACACAACCCTTAAATGCTGAACATGCTCTTCCTGGCTCTGAGAATAAATCAAGATGTCATCAATGAACACAATGACGAACGAATCAAGATAAGGACGAACACGTTGTTCTTCAATTGCATGAACGCAGCTGGGGCATTGTTTAGCCCAAAAGACATAACCAAGAACTCATAATGACCATATCTGGTCCTGAAAGCAGTCTTCGAAATATCAGAATTTCGATTATTCAACTGATGATACCCAGATCTCAAATCAATCTTGGAAAAAACTCTGGCTCCTTGAAGATGGCCAAACAAGTCATCAATACGAGGCAAGGGATACCGATTCTTCACCATAAACCTACTCAACTGCCGATAATCAATACACATACGCATGGACCCATCCTTCTTCTTAACGAACAACACCGGTGCACCCCAAGGTGACACACTACGCCGAATAAATCCCTTATCCAGGAGCTCCTAAAGCTGCTCCTTCGATTTCTTTAACTCCGCTGGCGCCATACGATATTGTGGAATAGAAATAGGCTGAGTGCTTGGCACAAGGTCAATACCAAAATAGATATCCCTGTCAGGCGGCGTGCCCGGCATGTCTACAGGAAACACATCCAGAAAGTCACATACCACAGGAACTGAGTCAATTGTGGGAGTCTCACCACCGACATCCCTCACAACGGCCAAGTAAGATAAACACCCCTTTTTAACCATGTGTCGAGCCTTCGGGTAGGAAATCACCATGCTAGGCATATACTCGGAAGAACCTCTCCACTCAACCCTCAGACACCCTACCATATCTAAGGTCACGGTCTTAGCGTGACAATATAAAATAGCACGGCACAGAGATAACCAATCAATGCCCAATATCAAGTCAAAATTGACCATGATGAGTAACAGTAGATCCCCTCGGGTCTCCAAACCCCCAATAGATATCATGCATGACCGATACAGCGGTCAATAACAATAGTATCGCCCACGGGAGTCGACACATCAACCGAAGTGACCGGGGCACATCCAGAAAACTGGCAAAATATGAAGAAACATAGGAATATATGGAACCAGGGTCAAATAAAGCCAAGGCATCATGGCAACAGACTGAAACAATACATGCAATCACGGCATTTGAGGCCATAGCATCCGGCCTTGCCGAAAATGCATACATACGAGCCTGACCTCCCCCTGCTCGACCTCTCCCTCTAGGGCAGCCTCTGGCTTACTGACCACCACCCCTGGCTGCCTAGGCGGGTGGTGAAGTGACTAGAGCTAAAGTCGAGGGCTGGCCCCTCTACAAAGAAGATCCACCAGAATGATAGGGACACTGCCTCCACCCGTGCCCGAACTCTCCGCACTCAAATCAACTACCCGGAGTTGGAGGCGAGGACTGATAGAAACCCCTAGCACCTGCACGGCCACTACAGGACTCCTGAAAAGGTGAACCCTGGACTGGAGGTGCTCGAGCTGCACCCTGAGCTGGGAGGGCACCAAATGAAGTACAGCCTGACTGAGAACCACGGGGACCCTGCCCCGAAGATGAACAACTATAAGCTGGGCGGCCTGACTGAGGAGACCTGAATGGACGGCCCTACCCTGCGGAAACTGTACCCTGAAGGGAGCACCACTGGAACTGCCTGAACCACAAGGCTTCTTGGCCTCCCTCTCCTCCTGCTCTTAGCGGTGAACAGACTAAATATCTCGAGCTATGTCAACAACCTGCTCGAATGAAGCACCAGATAGTCTCTCTCGAGTCATAAACAACCGAAGCTGATAAGAAAGACCATTTACAAACCTCCTCACCCTCTCCCTATCAGTAGGGATAATCTCAGAAGAATGTCTAGCCAACTCGGTCTGAGGAACATACTTCTCCAAAAATATCATAGAGAACTGCTGCAAGGTAAGAGGTGTTGAACCAACCGGTCTACGCCTCTCGAAACAGTCCCACCAAGTAAAGGCAGCACGCGCAAACTCAAAGGTAACAAACGAGACCCCGTTAGTCTCCAGAATACTTGCGGTGCGCAGTATCCTCTAGCACCTATCTAGAAATCCCTGGGCATCCTCGCCCTCTGTACCGCTGAAAGTTGGAGGATGAAGTCTGCTGAACCTCTCCAACCTGCGTTGCTCGTCCTCAGGCATAACAGGGACCACATAATCCTGAACCGGAGCAGCTAGCTGAGCTGGGGCTGCTCCCGGTAATACCCTGTGCAGCCTGCTCCAGTGCCTGGGCAGCTGGAGTCTGATTGCCTCCCCCGACCTGAGCTGTGGTGGCAGAAGAAGACATGGCAACGGCCTTAGCCAAACCGGTGCATACAAATAATATCTAAGACAGGGCCTCCTGAAGACCCGGAATAACCATAGGCACTGCTGGTGCTTGAGCCTGTCCCGCTGGGACACCACCGGTGGGAACCTGATCATGATCAATAGGGGGATCCTAAGGTACTGCCCTGGCTGCTGTCGCAGGCTGGCCCCTACCTCTACCATGGCCTCGACCTGTCGTTTGTCTAGCCGGTGACTGGTCACTCTTATCGGTATGGCGTGTCCTCACCATATGTGAGAGAATGAAACAACGTAAGTTCAGATTTCAAGAATCAATAGATCAGCACGAAAGAGTTCAAGAAAGATAAAATGTTTCATAGAAGTTCGAGAACTTCTCTAAGATAAGTACAGACGTCTCCTTACCGATCCGCAAGACACTACTAAACCTGCTCATGACCGTCGAGCCCTATGTAACCTAAGGCTCTAATACCAAACTGTCACGAACCCAAATCTAACCGGCTGTGATGGCGCCTATCATGGAGCTAGGCTAACCGACCACCTCGTGTTCACATTTTCTTTCGAAAATCTCATTTAAGTTTCAAGCATTTCATAACAATATACATAAATTTACTTAATATAATAGGCCAAAGTTTTATATACAGTACTGCCATCCCCAAAACCCGGAGCCAACATATCATGAGAACCTAGTGAAATAAGCCAAAATAAAGTATTATTATACAAAACTCTGAATCAAAGCTAAATACAACAGGAAAGGAAAGCAGAGATGTTGCGAACCTTGAACATCTACCTCTATATCCCCATGATGCGGCCCGCTACGATATATATATAAAATCTAATGCTCGATATATGCTCCTGAATCTGCACACAGAGGTGCAGGGAGTAATGTGAGTACGCCAACTCAGTACTAATGGAAATAAATCAAGTCTAAGTAGCAAGGAATCACATAAAAATCAATGTCATAAATTCACAATATACACAGCCTTACTTTCCAATAGTATACATAGATATACGAAATCGTCATGCCTTAGAAATCGACTTCACAAAAGTACTTAAAACAATGCACATTTTTAACAACTTTAAAATAAGGATTTGGTATGCAAATGAATGTTGTAAAATAATAAGTAGCCCCTCGGGCATGCCTCACAATCCCTCTGAAACTCACAATCACTCAGCACCTCACAGCCACTCATGCCTCCCAATCACTAAATCACTCGCACTCGGTGCGCTCACTAGGGGTGTGTACAGACTCAGGAGGGGCTCCTTTGTCCCAAGCGCTAATATCACTCAGGACCTCACCATCACTCTTTCCCCTCGGCCACACTCTGTGGACCACTCGAAAAGCCCTCGGGGCATAGAACAGGGTACTCGACCCGAAAACATCATTTTAATGGTCATGTTGTGTAAATCAGGCTGAGTTTCAAATAAAACAGTATGCACAATGATGCTGAGTAAAATCATTAATAGGTAGTGAGGAAAACAACAATAAAACGCCCTCCAAGGGGTCTAAACAAATCGGCACGAGGACCCAAACACGGCTTACAACCCAAATATTTCACAAATCTTTAGAACATAATTTAACATAATATTTTGAGTAAATATGCAACTCATTACTTGCCGCGGAGAGGATCTAGTCCAATCCAAAAATCAGTACGCGCCACATACTCGTCATTGAGAAAATAATGCAGTCTGGGGTTCTATACCCTTAGAACAAGATATAAACCCATTACTTACCTCTATTGGGCCGCGATACTAGTCCGCTATGCCTTTTCCCCTCAAATTGGCTTCCGGTTACTACGAATCTAGCCAAAACCAGCTCAACATCATTAATATATACTCAAGGATTACAACCCAATCGAAAATTATCAATTTAATCAAAAATCTCGAAAATCGGCCAAACTTGAGCCCCGGGACCACATCTCGAAATCTGAAAATTTTTACATCATTAGAATCCTCTTCCTCCCATGATTTTATACATACCAGGAACACTAAAATTGTACCACAGTTGCCCACTCAAATCCTCAAAAGAAGAATCAATTTCCCATGCACCCCTTCTTCCCCAATTAGGGTTTAATTCTAGCAAATTCTATGGTTTAATCACTTAGAAATTCGACATAGAAACGTGTTACGAAGATGAAATTCTTACCTCCATATGATTTCCCTTGATTCCCCTTCAACTCTCTTTCAAAAGCTCTCAAGTCCACATGCAACAATGGTGACAATAACAACAAAATTCGCACTTCTGACCTTTTAAACATTCTGCCTAGCAAAAATAATTCCTTCACTGCGATCGCAAACTTTGGCACGCGATCGCAAAGAACAAACTTGTTGCCCCATCAATTTACCTTACTCGATCGCAGACAACCTCACGCGATCACGATTCATCAAGACTTAAACCCACACGATCACACTGATCAACCACTCATACTCACGCGATCGCAAACCATTCCACACGATCGTGATTAACAAAAATCCTGCCTCATGAATTATCCTTACGCGATCGCAAACATCCTCACGCGATCGTGTTGAATGAAACCAGAACCTTACACCAGCAACAATCTGCCAAGAATTCAAGCCAAAAGTTGGTCCGTTAACCACCCGAAACACACCCGAGGCCCTCGGGACCTAAACCAAACATACCAACATATCCCATAACATCATTCAAACTTAGTCGATCCTTCGAAACAGCAAAAATTGCAACAACACAAAAAATCGCATCAAATTCAAGCCTATGAACTTTGAAACTTCTAAATTTTGCCAACTACGTCGAAACCAACCAAAACACCACTGCCGACCGAAAATCGCCAAAAACTAACTTTCGCCAATTCAAGCTTAATTCTACTCCGGTCATCACAAAAAAAAATTCCGAACACACTCCCAAGTCCCAAAGCACATAACGAAGCTATTTGAGCCATAACATCCGCATTCCAAAGTCGTTTACTAATAAGTCAACTCTCAGTTGACTTTCTCAACTATTAGGCTACTTTATAAGGCCAAATGCCTAAACTATCACCATAACTACTCCTGACCCAAACCAACTGAACCAACACATCAAAAAAAGATAGAGATACATAACAAAATGCAGAAATAGGGGAAATGGGGTAAGTCTCACGGAACGACCGGTCGGATCGTTTGACCAGTCTGGAGGACTTGAGGCTGGATTCATTCTATGGCTTGATTGTTGATATTTTTGTTGTGTGGGAACATGTAATTGGGGACTTGTATGTCCATCTGTGTTCTTATTGATGAGAATTGGTGACTAAGATACCTATGTGGTGGGTGTGATTTGATGCTTAGATGTGTTCAGGCTGTGATTTGTGACAAAATGGTTGGCTGGAAATGTGGCAAGAGTTATTGAGTGTTTGATTTCTATCTCGATTTGGTATATGGCCTTGAGTTGTAAGTATGTTGCAATACCTCTCATGTTGTGTAGTTGTGGAGTGAAGTGGATTTCTCTATTGGGTTATGAGTCCCTGGTTATGTCTTTAAGTTGATCATTTGCCCTAGTAACGTTCATTTATTTGATTGACGGTGTATTCTAGCTGTATTAGCACTCCTTGTTATTGTATTCATTGATGGCGTCCTGGCATATTCGCGTAGCCAGGAGTAGCATACTAAGTATCTAAGGATGGAATTATAAGGATTCAGGGAGGAAAGGCTCTATGTCAATTCTCCGAGTGTGAATTTTGGCTCGGTTCAGTAGCATTCTTGGGACGCGTGGTGTCCGGTAAGGGAATCCAAGTGGCCAGACATGTGTGGGTATAGCTTCCAGAAGCTCTAGATATTTGTGACCACTGCTTCAGTGTTAGTTCTGCCATCAACTTCAGGTTTTTACCGCGTATCGTGGTGCCTCAAGAGTAGGCGTTGGTTTTGTTCAGATGCAGGAAGGTGTAGTGATAGCGTGATAGTTCTGCACTTCAGAGTTGTATGGACAAATAGCAATTGAGGCTAAGCGAGCATGGGTATCTCCTGGGGCATTTGTCCCTGTGTAGTTCTATAATAAGTTCTCTTCTACCAGTAAAAGATATATGTTGTGATTGGAGTTTAGATCGCTTGTGGAAGTTGTCATGACTATTGCGATGGTGGATGCGAGATTAGCAATTGATTTGAGTGTTAGATGGTTTGGGTCATATAAGCTTATGGAGAATTTAGTTGAATCCCACCACAACATGGTGGCAGTGATAATGTGTGGGCATAGTCTTGTTTGTCTTTATCCTTGGCTTTGAGCCAAGTGGAGGAGTTCATTATCGATGATAAATTGATTACATGATTATTTGTGGTATTGGTTTCAGTTCGAGGTATATCAGTAAATTAGTTATGACCTGCAGGTATGGGGTTTGGGAGTGTCACGAGTAAAGCAAATTTTTTCGATACAGATTGTAATGTACTCTGTTGGGTAATTGGGTTCTATTGAATGAGTTAATGGAAATTGTAAAAGGTGTAGTGTGTGCAATGTATGAATTGGCTTGTGGCTTCAAGTGAGTGGATTACTTTCCTAGTATGCCAGTGTGCAAACGGGTCAGGTCGATTCTGTCTAATTGGTCCGTGTGATTGAGATTTACGTTAGAGGATGTCAAGACTTGTTGTATTCTACATATCGGTATCAGGAAGGTGAAGGTAATGGATTTATATTCGCATGAAGTCTCTTCAGGGTAAGTTTTTCTAATGTGGTGCATTTGGGGATGATCGAGGAAGTATTCAGTCGCTTATGAGCCTTAGACAATATGGTTTTGTGCTTGGGTCGCGTGTGGTGATTCGGGGTTTCAAATTTGTTGTATTACGGCTGGTAGACGTATTTGAGGTAAGTTAGAAGAAACTTGGGTAAATAGGGCAACTTTGTAGTAGGTTGGATCGGCATAGTGAGGGATACAATTAGTTCTTTGGGTGTTCATAAGGTGACGAGTTTTTTTGGGTGTTTCTTAGAAATGCTCTTCGATTATTGGTGGCCTGCGTAGCTTGGTTGACTTAGAAGAGTTCAGTCCTGATGATTTGGTGTTGTGCAAATCGGATTTCGGATAGTTCCGGATGGTTTCTACCGCAGTTAAGGGTGTATATTTTCTTATGGCATGTAGTGAGTTTGTTTCTAAATAAGATCAAATGAAAGTTCTTAGCTAGTTGGGTACGTAGTTGCTTGTGGCTCGGAAGGGACCATGGAATTCCCGTATTTTTTGTAGGCTGGCATGGCGTGTGCGGTATGTTGGGCATAGTTGAGATTTGCTTATGCGAGGTCACGGTTCAATTCTGGAAGGAAGGTCATAATTCTAAGGTAGAATGGGCAATTCCAGATGACTAGGTAGATGATATCACTAATTGGTACGACGTGATGAGGGTATATATATTTTGGCAAGAGCAATGTGTTTGAGTTAAGGGTACTTCATTGGTATCGCGGTGCCCTATTTTTGGATCGACTATTGATATTCAAGGTTGCTTGGTCAATGGAAGAATTATAGGGGTATCCCTCATGGGATGAGTGAGTATTTGGGATGTGTTATGTATTCGAGCGGTGGAGTTGCGATCAGATATGGTAATCGGTACATTTCATGGACTTCGAGACTTAGAGTTCTCATAAACACGATATTTGTGGAAGTGAACTGGGAATATGCGAGCTGAGCTAGTCGGATGTTAGTATGTACAATGATTCTGTCATTATGAACTTTTCAGTAAGTTGTCTACCTGTTGTGGGTGATCAGAGTTAATTTAGGGTTACTGGTAGGTTAATATATGTGTGTGTGTTCTGCATCGAGTCAGAATTGTTGGCTCCGAATTTCTACTATTGAAGAATGTACCATTCGATTGTGATTGAGTTTATTCATGTTCTAGAGTGATCTAAGTGTTACCCTTCGGTGTTGCGAGGAGTGGTGATTATTGGTTATATGCACATATGGTGCGGTTCTAATTAGGCTCTATACCTAGATTTGAGAAAAGTAAGTAATTTGGGTGTTGTGGGATTGAGGCATGTTGGTTATATACCTTCTGTTTCCGGTGGCATAGTATCGTCCGATTTTCCCCGTGGTTATGGCTATGCACTTCGAGTACCTGATGGTGAATTTCGAATGGTTATTGATTTTAGGTAAGGTGTCTTGAAATATTTCAAGTGGACCAGCGGTTGGATGATATCGCGCAGTGTAGTGGAGTTATGTAGGGGTATGACCTTTGGTATTGGATTCATGTTTTTTTATTTTTACAGTGTGTGCTAGGCTGTTAGCATGATATGGTGATGGTAATTTTTAATCACAGGATTGTCCTCTCGTGTGGATCTTTTATATTAGTTGATTTCATTGCGATGTTGTTGTTAAGTGCCCAAGTTGCATAGGTTTTGGCTTCGAATTGTAACGATGTGTCGAATGGTTAGTGTCATGTTATCAGGGTGGTTGTGATGGATTAGAGGAGGTCATTGGACCTACAATGAATATTTTCAGAATTTTCTACAGCATAGTTGGAAGGATAAATATCGGGATTCGGCTTCAAAATCTGCTATAATTTCTTTTTTGGAAGGGGGAGTTTCATATCTAACTGATCGGACGAATGGTTGTTAGTTCTACGTGCTTGTTTCATCACCAGCAGTTTATGGAAGTGATAGAGCGAGGCATTTCTTGATAAGAGGTTATGTACCGGTACCGGGTTGTTCTGAGCAGTTATTGTGACTAAGAGTTATCGCTATGAGTGTTTGAGTCACGCGGTGTATTATGTGATTTCATCTATGGTACGTATAGATCTTGATTCAGCATGTTCAGATTTGTTCAGTTCATAGTTATGGAAATTTTGGTCTTGTATATCATTTTAGAAGTGGGAATTTGGTTCTAAAGTTTATGGGCCAGGATCTGGATTTCGAAATTTAAACGGTATTGTGCTATTAGACCTATAAGAGATAGGGTGACGTGGGATCACCCCCGGGTATGTGCATGGTAAGATGCGTAAAAGTTTGATAGTGTTGGGGAACAACTCTTGGAATGTTCGAGGACAAACATATGTTTAAGTGGGGGAGGATGTAACGACCCGGCCGGTCGTTCTGAGAGTTTAGCTCCGTTTTCCCCGTTTCAACTTCATTTATGTGTGTTTGGTCGGTTGGTTCTGGTTCAGAGTGGTCATGATGAGAATTTTGGCAATTAGTCTCCCAAGGTAGCCTTATAGTTGAGAAAGTAAACTGAGTGTTGACTTATTGGTGAACGTCCTCGGAATGCGTATTTTATGGCTCGGATAGCTTCGTTAGGTGATTTGGGACTTAGGAGTATGTTCGGAATGGAGTTTTGAAGTCCGCTGTAGAATTAGGCTTGAATTGGCGAAAGTTAGTTTTTGGCGATTTTCGGTCGGCAGTGAAAAATAGGCTATCAGGGTTTGAATGGAATTTCAGCAGATGGAACAGGTCCGTAATGTCATTTTGAATATGTGTGCAAAATTTCATGTCAATTGGAGGTGTATTGGTTGGTTTCGGCATAGTTGGCAAAATTTGGAAGTTTCAAAGTTCATAGGCTATAATTTGATGTAATTTTGGTGTTTTCGTGTTGTTTTTGGTGTTTCGAAAGCTCGACTAAGTTGGAATAATGCTATGAGGTGTGTTGGTGTCTTTGGTTGGGGCCCCGAGGGGCTCGAGATTTATTTCGGATGGTTAGTGGGGTTTGGAACTTTGAAAATTTGCAGAAATAGTTGCTGGTGTGATTTTTGGTGTTGGCCGTAGCTGCGGAATAGTAGCCGCAAGTGCGATAGGCAAATGCGCAGGTGCGAAAAAGGCTAGGCAGGAGAATTTTCGCAGGTGCGAAATTTTGGCCGCACCTGCGAAGCGGCAAGTGCGGAATTAGTCCGTTAAGGTGGATTCCACAGGTGCGCACCTGGGACCACAGGTGCGACCAAGTATCCGCAGGTGCGGAAATGCTGGCAAAAACAGTGTATAAGAGGCATCCGTGAAATTCATTTCATTTCACCATTTTCTCATGCGGTAGGAGCTCATTTGAAGGAAGATTGGAGAGGGGATTCGTGATTCTTCAGGAAAGGTAAGTTCTCGGGTTGTTAACATCATTTCTGTGCTATTTAGATTCGGATTTGGCTTGTATATGAATAATAAAAGTAAGAAAAGTTTGAAAATGGGAGGAAGGAGTTGGGAATTTCTTTTGGTACTTTTAGTGGGCGATTGTGGTCCGATTTTAGTGTTCTTGGTATGTATAGAATCGTGGGAGGACGAGGATTCTAAAGATGAAAATTTTATCGAATTCCAAGACGTGGACTCGGGGCTCGAATTTGGCCAAATTTCGAGATTCTTGTATAATTTGATAATTTTTGATTGGGTTGTGTTCCTTGAGTATATATTAATGTTGTTAAACTGATTTTGGCTAGATTCAGAGAAATGGGGAGCCAATTTCAGGGGCAAGAGCATAGCGGATTAGTATTGTGGTCCAGTGGAGGTAAGTAATGGTTATAAATCTTGTCCTGAGGGTATGGAACCCCGAACTACATATTTTCTCATTGATTTTTGAAAGGCGCACATGTCGGATGACGAGTATGTGGTGCGTACTAGTTTTTGGATTGGACTAGGTCCTTTCCGCGGCAACTAACGAGTTGCATATTTACTCAAAACCTTATGTTAAATCATATTCTAAATATTGTTGAAATATTTGGGCTATAAGCCGTATTTGGGGCCTCGTGCCGATCTGTTTAGACCCCTTAGGGGCTTTTCACTTTTGTTTTTCCTCACTATGTATTGATGTTTTCACTCAGCTGCATTGTGCATACTATTTTCGAAACTCAGCATGATTTACACCACTTTGAGATTTAAACTGATGTTTTGGATCGAGTACCTTGTTTTACTTATTCGCCCGAGGGGCCTTTCGAGTGGTTCTGCTGAGTGTGGCCGAGGGCCAGAGTGATGGTGAGGTGCTGAGTGAGATTAGCGCTTGGGCTGAAGGAGCCCCTCCGAAGTCTTTACACACCCCCAGTGAGCGCACTGAGTGCTGAGTGATTGGGAGACTGAGTGAAGAGTGATTGGGAGGCATGAGTGATTGTGAGGTGCTGAGTGACTGTGAGGCATGCCCGAGGGACTGATTATGATACATGTTTTTCCCGAGAGGCTACTGATGATTTTACTACATTCATTTTCATACTAAATATTTCGGTTTGAAGTTGTTAAAATTATGCATTCTTTAAATGAATTTTCTGAAGTTGAGTTTAAGGCATGATGATTTCACATATCTATGTTATACTATTGGAATGAAAGGATGTGCATCTTGTGATTTGATGACATTGATTTTATGTATTTCTTGCTGCTCAGACCTGATTTATTTTCATTACTACTGAGTTGGCATACTCACATTACTCCCTGCACCTTGTGTGCAGATTCAGATGTTAGGGCAGGGTGCTGTCTATCTGTTGCAGAGATTCTCGGAGGTTTGCAAGGTAGCTGCATGCGTCCACAGTCCTGCTCCCTCTCCTGCATACCATTATAGTATTTATTTTGGTCGAGTTGTATATTTTATGTAGATTCTCATGACCAGTGACTGCGGGTTCTCGAGGGTTGCATTTAATGTTCAGCATAGATGTAACTATTTTATAAATATTTAAAGGAAACTTTATAGGTAATCAGTATAGTAAAAATTGAAAAAGGGAAGCTTCTTAAGATTTGAGTTTGGGTTTTGGCTGGACTAGTTCCATGATAGGCGCCATCACGACTGGCCTGGATTTAGGGTGGTGACAATATCTTTATACATGTCTCCGATCACAAAGATGCTCAAGAAAAATACTCCATCACGGGAAAGAAACAAGATGAAGCAGTTATGGAAATAAAACGAGAATTGTAAAAATGTCAAGTACCTCTACATCCCTTGAGCTAGTAAGAAGATATTGCAGACCGATGCCTGCAGTAAATATTGGAGTGTCTTTCTATTTGAACAAAAAGATGGCTAGAGAAAAATATGCGGATATGCCAGCGAAAAGTTCAAATATGCCGAGCAACATTATCATTCCACCTTCAAGGAAAATCTTGTAGTAAAGAATGGAATCAATTAATTCAATTTTTTAATGATTCACACAAAATTTCTGATTGATTTGGATATGAAGCCTTCCCAAAGATGATCCAGATAAATGCAAAAATTATTCCTCATCCTCCAATTCTAAGATGGGCCCAATGGTTCTCACCATACAGGTTTCAAGTCAAGCACCTGAAAGGAAGGGATAATATTCTTGGAGATTTTCTGTCTCGATTAGAAGAATTCCCAAAGAGATTTTCCCCAACAAAACTGAAGTCAAAGCAAAAGCTAATCAGCCATATGTTCATGCTTTCCAATGTACAGGGAACAAGTTCATTGAAGCCAACAGATCATCCACCAGAGTTATTCAACCTCATGGATCCATTTGATCCGTCAATTATTATGGAAAGAAAAACTTATTATGAGCTCCATGTTTTGCCAAAATGGATGATCCATTCTCAAGTTTTATGGGGTCAATCCAGAATATCCATTCTGCCATATATTCATAGTACAGACCAATGATTTTCCACAAGAACTATTATGGTTTTTTTAGTACCTATGCCAGGAGTACTACATTTTCATGGAATTCAAGTGCAACGTCTTCAAAAATTTTGACAACATTGAACCATCTCTCAAAATATTTTTACTATGGTTCAAACCTAGGAGATATTGGATAAAATATTTCAATGGTTCATACAAAGAAAAGGTTTCCATGTTTCATAGGCCAGTGAAGATTATTAACGGAAAAGTCCAGGAACAAGCAGAGACGTCTTTCTGGTGGAAATTTGCCCTGCCCATTTTATCCATGGAAGAAGAATATTGTGAAGCACAAGGAATTATCTTCCAGCAAAACAGGTGCATCTCGAGAGAGATATGGCCAAAAGATTGGGGAAGCTGGAATTATACCAACACTTATCCTCACTGGAAAAAAGCCCGAGAAGCAACAAATGAATATCAAACTCCGTATGAAATCATCTGGGAAAAAATTGCTCAAGACATCTCCAGATTAAGGCTGCAGATCACATCCCTCAATCCAAAGGATAAGGAATATAGCGAAGAAGAACTGTCAAGTTCTAGGCGTTAGTACACAAGATCTTTGAAAAGATGCCTAGAAGACAAACCAAGAAAATCAATGGAAGATAAGCATCCCTGTTAATCTCACCATAATACTACATTACCTACCAAAAAACCCTAAAACATCATCTACCTATGCCAAGACAAAATTCCACATCCTTCCGGACGATCCGGGTTCCACTTTCACATGCCCCCACATGCTTCGTCACATGCAACACCTTATCTTCACATGCTTTCACACGCTACAACAGACTTTCACATGCTAAACCATGTATATTTCACCTCTTTCACATGTTTTCAGGAGCATTTTAGTTACTTTGCCTAAGGTACTTCACATGTAAAAAGGGACCGACTTGTAGATATATTTTCCATTTAAGACAGGTTTATTTTATAATATGAGTATGTATTATAATAACCTCATAGTCCTATATAAATGAGTCCTTGTAGTAGTTGTAATATTATATTGTAACCTTTGGAAATCATTGTGATATACTACATATGAGTTCCTTCTAAATTTCCTTCTTGTTCTTTCTTTCGAATGGATGGAAAGGCCGGTCCATGTATGAAAATAGAGAAAGAATACTCTAAGAAAGTTAGATTGTTGTAGTACGAAAGTTTTATGAATTATAACAGGTAAGGTTGGTTATAGTATAAAAGTTTCTGAGTTGTGTAGCTTGGCAAGCCGTCCCTTATGGGTTGCAAAGCCATCCCCTTTGTATGAAAACTTTTGCAACTATAAGAAAATTAACTGTCAGTGTAGCCTGACAATAGCCAGCCCTTTTTGTAGGAAATTTTTTGTATCTATGATATAACTTTCTTTCTTGGAGTCTCTTGCTCTGTTCTTTGTACCGTGGTATCAGAGCCAGGTTATCCTTTCGGAGGGAGGAACAGTTTACTAAATATGTCTGAGTCATTTCCATCATCCTCTTCCCTTGCAAAAATGAATATGTCTCCCACTCTATATAAAACAACAGTGACATATAGTTCGCAATTGCGAACATATGCAATTTGCAAAAGCAACTGTAATGTCCCAAATGCACAAACTCCCATTCCTAGGTGCCTTCGCAAATTGATACGCTCAAATTACACCTTAAAATAGTGCCAGCGGTCCATTGTCAAATATAATAACCCAACAAGGTTGGGGTCGAATCCCACAGAGAACACTATGGAGGAGATTAGGAATGTAAGACAATTATCACTTATCACGCAATGCCAACCAATAGATTTTGATTTTGAAAATGTTTATAACTAAATGCGAAAATATAACTAACCTAGAAATCAAGTAAAATGATCAATGGAAACAAGTATGAATGTATAGGGAATTACACTCAAGTCACGATTCAATGTATTTCACGATTTTACAAATATGAGCGAGTTTATGTTTATTAGCAACGGATAATAATTCTAAATTAGATTTTTCCAAACACTAATAAGATTTCGGAATTGAATTATTCCTAACCCAATCAAGAGATTAAGCACACCCGAATATGGCTAAGAGTAGTTCAATCCTATCCCTGGGTAGAATCTATATAATGAGGGTTAAAGCCTCAAGTTCTTGTTAATTAATCTGTCGCAACCCAAAATTATCTTTTCCAAAATTAATTCGGAATTAAAGAAACAATATCTCACTTCATAAAAGATGAAAAATCATTCAATACATAAGCACAACAAGGTATTTAATCCACACTTTAAACATGAATATTTCTATAAACAAGAACTAGTGTTGGAAATAAATACTACACACTTAAATATTCAATACAAATCAAGAAAATTAAGAAACAAACATAAATGGGCAAGAAATCCTTAACCACAAGGTTGAAATATTCAAATCCCAAGTGTGTGTGCAAACCCTAGCTTCCACAAAAGTTTTCTCTTTTCTTCTCTACTCAAAAATGTATTTTACAATGCCCAAGATATGCCAAAAGATCTGCTAGGTCGAGTGTATGTGATTTGGGAATAAAAACATGTGATTTTAAAATTCTGTACAGTCATGATGCCCGTTGACCGCACCTCAAGAAGATTCCTCGGAGGTGCGGCTCCGTAGAAGGGGACTCACTATCGCAGGTGCGAGTCTGGGTATCTATTTACGCAGATGTGGATGAAACGTTGCACCTGCGGTTCCGCAGGTGTGTGAACTACTTTGCAAGTGCTGCTTTAATACAGTTTAGCTCTTCTTCGCAGGTGTGTTCCATTCTTCGCAGGTGCGAGATCGCACCAGCGGCCTAGAGTCTGCAGGTGCGGTATCATTAGAGGTTTTGTGCATTTTTCACCACTATGTGCTCAACTCCACTCAAATTCAACACCAACCACTTCATGGCATAATTTCCTTGAAATTTGAGCAATACACACTATAAACGACCTCATTTTATCATTGAGTGATGCAAAATCTAACGAAGAGAGGCTAAAACGAGTGGTAAAATCACCACTCATCACAAATGCAATTGAATAGTTCGAAAAAGTAAACTCCCTAGTCTCCAACCCTCTTCACAAAAGCGAGAAATATCTCGCAAACACAGTTGTCGCATATGCGTCCAAACCCTCGCAAAAGCGAGAACTGCACACCGTCAAAATCTGAACTCTCTCAAACTCTCTGAAATGCATCTGAAACTCACCTGAGCCCTCGGTTGTCATGACATAAACTACAAATATTCGTGATGGAACCTAACCCAACCTACTAGGTAATCCAATTATCAATAATCCACAATATAATGTTAAATATAAGAGCCAAAAAGAAATAACTCAATTATATACAACTCCCCAAGGACTAGTACTACGAATCATGAGCTTCTAAGACTTAGAGTTTACAAAGCTGGTATGAAATAATTACAGCATCTATTCGATACGTACATAGACAGATTTATAAATATAAAGCTACCAAGAACAAGAGGCTGCTATAATTAGAACACACGTACACCTTCAATGCTAGCTCCCTCTACTCGCAACAACATCAACTCAAAAATCTGCACGCAAAGTGCAAAAGTGTAGTATGAGTACAACCGACCCCATGAACCAAATAACTAATAACCTAACCTTAGGTAGAAAGAAGTGAAGATCTTGGACAACGGTCAGAGTGTTACACCCTATTTTTCGTACGTGAAAGTAGACCACATGTAAATTGATGTAAGCTCGGAAATGAGATGTTACATCCCAAATTTTTGTATGTTAAAGTTTAGTTGTAAGTTAATTGACGTAAGTTCGGGAATGAGATTATTTTGCGATTATAAGCATTATACTAGTTCAAACAAGTGATGATTAAATTTGTGAAGGTGAGAGGGTAAGCAATTCGACGAAAATGAATTTCGTCGAAGTTTGACATTTTAGATAAGCCTATGGAACCTTAATGCGGCAACACAGTATTTAATCAATTAGTGACTCTTTACTCATGTAAATAAGGTGGCACATGTAGAGAAAAGTTTGGCTAAGTCATCACTAAAGTGAGGCCCACTCCCAAAAGGTTAAGAGAACCCCTCTAATTCATTTTAGAATCTATACATGTCAACGAATGCTACAGCAAACTCATTCAAAGTGTTAGCAACGTAATTTGCTACAATGATCATGCAAAACTACTTAGCAACTTGAGAATTGCGATTCTAAGGGAGTGCGGCACAATATTTATAAGAATATCATACCAATTTTTTCCTACTTCGATCCGTCGTTATATGATTTGTCGCAATTGACTTGTGTTAGAGGGATTTCCAAGAGAATTAGCTCATTTATGTTAATGCTATCCCTTCTTTCTTTTGGCATGATCTATACGATATAAATGAAACAAACAAATGTAAAACTTCAATAAATGACTCTATTCATAGAAATACTGGAGGTTCCTATGTTCTTGATTCCACACGTGTCCCATTATTCTACCATATGTTCATGGGTCTCGTAAAATATGTAAGTCGATAAAGTTTAATTCACGATATTAATCAAAGGCATAATGGTCTTATGACATTCCTAGAGATTTTATTGACATACTGCTCATGCATTGCATTCATTTACATTGGCCTATGATCAGATGGCATTACATACGCGTATATATGTATATTATATGTATATGGGATATAAGAAAAGGTTACGATATTATATTTGCACCACCACCTGATCAGCTGGTATACGTTGATGATTCTTCCCATAGTGGCCGAGATGATATGATGGGATGCCTCAGAGGCGTGATGATGTTATGTACGCATATACCTATGCATTGTATGACATTTATACGCATATGAATGGAATTATAAATATTAATGATTCATATAGTTATTCTATTACATCTCATACTTCAATATTAGGATAAGTCATAGTAATCCATATGAGCTTGAAGGGATTAAGACCATTCATGAGATTATAGAAGAATTGTGAATATGTTATTGTAAGACCCCGTAAGTTTAACAACCTTGATACTGTTATATACATTTGATATGGTATTTTGAGTGGAAAAGTTTTGTAAAAAAACGTTAGAAAAATATGATTTCATATAGTTAATAATATTACTACTTTCGAATATGCTTTAAATTAAACACATAATATGATAATATATATGATATTTTCTTTGTTGTAACGATAGAAATTATTTTCTCACAAGAAATGAAGGTTATCTTTTTACCATTTTAGGAATTAAGCGTACGAAAATTTGAACTCTTTATATGAGATTAGGAAAATTAGAAGTTAAGAAAATATATGTATTTTTACATGGATGTTTTAATGAAATAATAGTGTATGTATTGATTTTATATAGTACCACGTGACCATGATAGTAAGATGTGTAAAGTGTGTTAAAAGTGAGTAGTACTGTAAGTAATTTGAGATAATTCTTAATTATGTGGGTAATTGGTTAATTATTTTTTATGGTAGATTAATAAGTTGACTAAGGAATTTTGGATAATTAACTAAGGTCTTTTGATGAGAATAAAGAGGCTCCAACAAGGCAGCCTACGAAATTGGATAAAGAACCAATTTGTGACTCTTATGTATATGGTAAGGTGGCACATTTTGGAGGATTTTTAGTGGCTTTGTCATCCCCTAAAATGGGGTTCATAACCAATAGTCTTAAAGATATACCCCTACATCATTATTTCCTATGTCATTGTTGTGGAGATATAAGTGTTACTAATGGAGGAATTCTAAAAAATGAATTCATATGAATTTCATAGCGCTACAGCAGTGTGAGACGCAATTAGGAGAGAGCACGATACAATCGTTCTCAGGAATGTCATATGTATTTTCCCCTACTTCAATCTGCCATTATGTGTTCTTCGCAAAAGACATGTGTTAGAGGAATTATCAAGAGAATCGGTCCAGGTACGTTAACGCTAATTATTTATTCTTTTGGCATGATCCAAATAACGAAACATAAACAAAATGTTGTTCTGTAAGTGGTTCTACTCTTAGTAGTTAAGGATGTCTACGTTATTCATTCATGTAAAATGATATTCAAGCATGTCTAAGTTTATTTATAGTTCCCTATTGAGGTATTTGATAAAGATGTTAATGTTTATAATATAGTGATACATGCATCTTTATTTAACACCGAGCTACGGCCAGTCGGGCAGTCATGCATTTACCACCAGATACGGGCAGTCAGGCAGTCAAACATTCATCCTTGAGCTATGGCCGACCGGGCATTCATACATTCACCACCAGTCTATGGCCGGTTGGGCAGTTACCACTGGTTGGCCAGTTATGTATTATTATTCACCACCGATTGGGCAGTTCTGCATTTACCACCGAGCTACGACCGGTTGGGCAGTTAACCCTGATCAGTTGGGCAGTCATACATCATAACAATATGGATAATAGTCTCAGAGGGAAGCATTACATATATAAGTATAATAAGTACGCATATATGATGGCACTTCAGAGATTCAGGTTGGTTCTTATATGTCTTTAATTAATGTTGACTTATTGTTATGTTTCAGTTCTGCCTTACACACTCAGTACATTATTCGTTGGGGACGCTGCATTCATGCCTGCAGGTATAGAAAATAAGTTTGACGATCCCACATAGTAAACGAGATTGTCATTAAGCGATGGATTGGTAAGACTCCACTTTATTTGGAGTGCAACCGAGTCTATGAGCCATCGAGTTAGAGTTTGTTATAGACTTATGGGTAGGCCGGTACCCTATCCCATTTGATGTGAAATAATCTTAGAGGCTTTGGTAGACAGAGGTTCATTTTGTACAGTATGTTAGAGGCTGACGGCCAATATGTATTCATGTTTTAAGAAATAAAGATGAGTGATAAAGTGTTTTCCCATTTACAGTTGTACATTATGAGTTCTGGCCAAGTGGGCCCACGATAATTAAAAAAGGAATTACTCCAGCTAACTCGACTTACGAATTTTCTAATTTTGGTTACCCCTTAGTGCGGATAAGGGGCACTTCTTCAGCAGTAGTTCATTTAGAAAGAAGGGTTATTTCTTGAAAGCACACACATCACACAGTAGGAGTGTTCGAGTGTGAAAGCAGTGTACCACATGCCCCAGAGAGAAGTTATGCTTTTAGTTCCTTATCTAACTATAAGAGTAGGAGAATCAAGAACGTACTTTCTTTAAGACGCTAACTTCCACAACATCTAAGAATTTATCTCAGGTTTTCCGTTAGTGCGCTCCGGAAATAAGGAGAAAAAGCGAAAAAGCTCAAGTGGTTTCCCCTTGACTATTGTCAGGCTACGGAATATAACTACAAAACCTAGGGAATACAACTCCATAAGAGCGAGAAATTACGGGGATAGAAAGAACCACACGATTCCTTATCGTGATAGAAGTAACAATAGGATAAGAGTGCACAAGTTTGTAGCTGGACTCTTCTCTAACAATAACAGTTGCACCTAAGACTCTGAAGCGAAGGTAGGTGGTCCCGAGTGTTGCCTATATGGATATATAGCATCATCATTGTTTGCAAGTCATGTCAGTGGAGGCGCATTGAAGCGTCATGGTACTGTTAGATATGCTCGACTAAAAGGATGAGTCATTTGACTGACCTAACATTTTATTAAGATGAACTTTGAGCTACTGAACTGACAACGTATTTTTCTGCTTGTTTTGGAAGCTTGAAATGACAGACAAGTGGTAACTATGAGACGGCCTTGCTACTGAGCTTCTTGTCTTCCGTCTTTATTCATTGACGGGTCCCCCCGGTACCTTACTTAATCGAGTATCAACATAACATATCTTTCTTAGTGTACTTCCCTTCGAAAATGGGCCCAAACGGACCGTCGTGGGCTAACAAGAATAAACATAGGGGAATACTCAATATAGGATGAGCCAACCTGATATAAAAACTTATACATGTGATATACAGGCCTATAAGGCCAACATGATCATTTGTAAACTCAAAACATAGGCTGGCAAGGCCATACAAGCATTTGTATACATGAAATCTATCCACAAGCTTCTAAAAGTAAACACTTAACACAAAGGTTGGGACATGGCCCCTCCAGACAAAACAATACACGTCTAAATCATATTGATCAAACAAGTAACTCCGGAGCAAATGGAGCACACCTACATCTCCCGCTGAGCTGATAGCCTACCTTGAGGACTGTCGACCTGTCTATCTGGACCTACGGGCATGAAACGCAGGGTCCCCAGGCAAAAGGAACATCATCACAAATAATGTACCGAGTATGTAAGGCACATAAAATAAGTACATAAAAGACATGGAAGAAATATAGAGTAAATGACTCAACCTGTAAGTCTGGATAACTCTGTAAATTATGAAATAATTATAGTGTCATGCATATGCGTATGAATATCATGTCGTGCATAGGTACATGAGTTCATAACATCATAATCCTTTTAGGGCATCCCATCATATCATCTCGGCCGCTGTGGGCAAAATCATCAACGTATACCAGCTGATCAAGTGGTCGTGAGTATATAACGATGTAAGCTTTTTCCATATCCAATATACATATATATACGTGTATATAACGCCATATGTTCATGGGCCAATGTACATGTAAATGAATCCAATGTATGAGAAATGCGTTAATAAAATCTTTCGGAACGTCATAAGAGCATTATGCCTCTGATTAATATCATGAAATAAACTTTATCAACGTACGTATTTTCTGAGATCCATAAACAGATGATAGAATAATATGACACATGGGGAATCAAGAACATAAGAATCTCTAGTATTCATATGAATAAAGTCAACTATAGAAATTGTATATTTGCTGGTTTCGCTTGTGTCGCATAGATCATGCCAGAAGAAAGAAGGGATACCTTTAACATACCTGAGTCGATTCCCTTGACAATCGCTCTAAGACACATTAATTTTGACAAAATACGTGACAGCATTACCGTAGTAGGAAAAATCCCGTAAGATATTCTCGAGGAAGATTACACTGTACTCCCTCAAGATCGCAAAATTCCGTTTCTATTACCTTATGATATCTAGTATGAATTTTTTAGCAAATTCCGTATAATCACTTTGTGAATTTGATCACATCTTTTGTAAGATGCTTACTGAAGCAATAACGTTAGAGTCTTAGGGATTTCAATTATTCAACAGTCAGTTAATGACTCATGAATGTGGCTGCCATGTATTAGTTTTAGTATTTATCGAAAGACTTTAATTCATCATCCATTGATTATTAATTAACTTATTAATTCCCCCATAAATAGGGCTAGTTTTTATAAATAATCAAATAAAAAAAAAAAAAAGTATCATGGTGTCTTACTATATTAAGACAGTACGAACTGTTAATTACATAGACCCTATTATCACTTTTTGGTAATTGATGCCCAGACGTGATATTACACACTGAAATGCTAATAAAATTAATTAAAATGCCTATTGATACATTAGAAACTAGCCTATTGTATTAAAATTTGCTCAAAGTTGTTCCAATTGTACCCTAATTCCGCCTATGAGTGATCTTATGCCTAAATAGTACTGCCCAGTAGTTTTATTTGCGTGCATAGCCCATCCAAAGTAGGCTCCAATAGTCCCGCTTATAGCCCTGATAACCCCTTATTTCTTGCACAAATGTCACCTCTTTCGCATACTGTACCAGTGTTAATCCCATCCATTCGTGTTTGTTGTCAGCTCTATCAGTCCAGTCCCATTGCATATGAATTTCTTGAAGGTGTATAATTATCAGTATTATACCTGCACATTGGTTAAACACAATAATTTTCCACGCAATCTCATTTCTGGCAATGTTCCAGGCATTTATGAGTAAGCTATGTTTGTTGATAATTGCGTGTAATTTCCAGCATGAGTTTGATCCGTTCCTTGTATGGCATCTTTTATGGAGTAGCATAGATACGAAAAGTATAATTTATATGGTCCAAAATACTTTCTGTACTCTCGATATTGGTTGCCAAACGGTCACCGTTGCCTCGATCTTGTTCTGTATTTTTCTGGATAGTGTTGGAGTGGTTGTGATATTTATCTACCTATTGATTTGTATACTCCCCTTATATGCTAAGTTGATGCTATATTGAGTAGTCCTAACATAACAAGCATGATTATGCCATTGTAGTAAGTACTAATACCACCAAGTGGGAGTTGTTCAAGAGATGGGACACAATTATGCTCTTTCTTAAGTCCTCAAAATTGAAACCGAGAAATGGGTCATCAACTAGGTAAAAACCGAGTATGTCAGATGGACTATCAAAAAGGGAACTTGAGGTTTTAGGAGTAAACTCAATAGCTTCGCGGCTAGGGGGGACCACTACAAACATCAAAATCAGTTGGATTCGTAGCAACATGGATAAATTAATATAAAAGGATACTTAAACAAGTATTATGCAATCCATAGGAGGAGCGAAAAAATGCTCGTCTTCCTTATAACCATAAGAAGAACAACCTTCAAGAATAAGTAGCACGATCCAGCTACATGGAGGCTCGACGGACCCTAGCTTCGACGGAGATTTAATAATGTTTAAAAGTAATTGAGCAAACCACTTTCAGAAAATAACCTGTGAGAGAAGAGGGAGATTCTTGCCAAGCAAATAAAAATTTAGTTGATTCCGACCACTAGGCCAAAATGGAAGCCTCCACAAAGATAGAGCGAGGGCACTACCATACTAGAGGTGATGATGAAACAAAGCAATATCTTTACCCATATCAATATTCAGATAGAAGCAGAAACCTAAAGAAAAAGAGTGAAGAAAAGATATCTTTTTTCTATTTTGTGCGAAAATACAATAATGGTTCATCCCTCCATTCGATGAGAAATTCTTCGGGTGTAGTCCCTTGTTAGAGTTTAGAAAGGTGTGTTGGATATGTTAAGTCTATAGTTACAACTCAATTCAAGGACATGATTATAGAGCTCGGTGTCATAGAGTTTGCATATAAGAAATTTTGCGGTATAGTGAATTTCAAGAAATATAGGATCTCGTTCAAAGAGTAGGTGCATCAAATGGTTTGTGACTCAACCTTTATTAAAACTATGCCTATGAAAGTTCTTCAATATGGATGTACATATACAACAAAAGTACGTTGGTACCATACCAATATACTATAGGGTTTGGTGGTGCAGGGACATCAATAGGGACAAGGGCACTCCCCTCTTAGCGATAGGTTCTACCAATCCCTCCACAACACAATACATTCTCCTAACAAGCCCTTGGGCGTCCCTTCGGACTCAGTGGTGGGATCCTTCCCTCCTCATTGCTTCAAACACGCCGATTATGGTATCATGATTACTCATTTTGAGAGTAAGGCTTAGAGAGAAAACTAACTCCCTAACTTGAGATCTATCGCACGATTGGAGCATCAAATAAGGGTGAAATTCCTAAATGTCCATGTAGCCCCCTAATTATAGATGTGGTCGACAACAAACCGATAAGAAGGGCTCTACTAGACACGGCTCCGAGACATCCTAGGACACTTTTTAAACCTTACGCTCTGATACCAAGTTTGTCACCCCGCAAAATCGAGGGACGAGACCGGTGCCTAACCGAATGAACCCGGTCAAGTGAACCTGAATTGCATTTCCTATCCCACACGCTACCTCGTGATTTCAATATACATTATTCATGTGAAATAGCCATTTATAACGTAACCATAAACATAAAACTTGAATTCATTTCTACTTTTTACCATTAACAACATATGAAACCAAATACTTGCAAAATACATACAACATTTACCAATGTGGATCACGATTCCGAGCCGTACCCTTACTTACCCAAAATACATATGTACACTACCCACAGTGTGTCTACGGAGCCTTTACGAATACTAGAAGCATAACATTACATGTCGGCGACAAAGCCCGACTATACCTTACAATACACAATAAACTCAAAAGAAGGTGGCATGAACCACGCATGGCCCCGAGAGGAAGTGGGGCTCACCAATGCAGCTGAGGGAATGGAGAGGAGGCACTACGGTCGGTGGACTGAATTACCTACTATGGAACCAACTACAATCATCATAAGAATGTAGCGCCCCCGACAAAAGGGACGTCAGTACATTTGAATTGTACTGGTATGTATGAACAAACTTTACTCTAAGTAAGATCAGCAATGCACAGATAAGAGACAGTAATAGAATCAGCAAGCATTGCACATGAACAGAAACAATCAAAATCACAAGTTCCACAGATTCCCTTTTTTTTCCTTTTCCATCACCACCATATTCACAGAGAATTTCATTGTAAGGACACAATCTCAGTACAACCAATCACCCATACGATATCAAGTCACAACAGATCATTGCCCGAAACACGAGTCAAAATAAGACATTTCCGCAATCAGTGCGGTACGACTGAATCAACCACAATTCCTGTTTATCATGTCATTTCACAGCTCTTAGCACTTAATCATATTCACATACTTGAGTTCGCTACCAATCTTTCATACTGGCACATTAGGGTACTTAAACAACCTTACACTTGGCAAAACATTCACAAGTAAATAAGATTTCCACAAGTTCGAATAGTAATTACATAAATTTCAGCTAGGCAGTCAGAGTGTAGGGCATCATGCCTCGACATATTTAGAACACCCAATTTGCACATACTCAGACAATTAACACATAATAAATCAAACAATACACAACCAAAAGACAGTACTAGATCTAACCAATAAATGTGTGTGGAAGAAATAACCAGAATCAAACAAGTTTTAATCTCCTTTTTCCCTTTCAACATCATCATATTCAAGAACTCATAGCTTTTCATTTCAGTAGTGATATCGATCACATTTCCTCCTTATTACCTCGGCCACCCTTATTACCTCGACCACCATTATTACCTCACGCCTCATGAAGCTTATTGCTTTGTGTTGCGGCGCGCAACGCGATCCTTCCTGACAATTATATTTCATAACAGCAACCACAAACATTTACTTCACAAGAATTATCCTTTCAAGGAATACAATTTCATATTAACAGCTCATTTAGTTGGGCCTAAGGCCCCATAACATTTATCAAGTGGAAAATTCCATGAACACGGTACTGCCACATTTTCTCAATTCAGTTACATTATTTCACAATACTCTTTTCATTTAATTTCCACGTATGGCTTTAAACTATTTCACACATTCCCACATTTGAGCACATTATCAATCTTTTGTTCATTCGCCCATCAATCACCTTTTTTTCCAACTTCATACAACACAGTAGCATGACAATCAACCAGGAAGAATCAAAGAATAAAGTCTCGCATCTTATCACGTTTGAACAGACAAATCACACATTTCCAAATAAGGTGCACATACCACATATTCGAACCCAACAAGAGGATTCTACGAATGTTAAAGTTAGCCATACATACCTCAAAGAGGTTTTACTTGGGTTTATACAATACACCAACACCTCTAGCCATAAAAATCTATAAGGAGATAGTAAAAATTGATTAATAATTAGGAATATTACCCATGGTATAACTCTCTTATGAATTTCATCAAACAACTAGCATTTGAAGTAGATTACAAGGTTTAGAAATGGAAATCTCTTCTTACTTCACCCAAATTTTAGCATGAACTACCCAAATTAGTTATTTGATAACACATACTACAATTTAATCCCACATGCATGAACTATTTCTAACCCCCACCACATATTTGAACCCTTACCCTCTTGAATGACATTTTGGAAGTATGACTTACCCGGATGGAGGACAATCTAATGTTATCTTCCTTGACTCTTGAAAGCTTGAGCAAGATTTGGCTGATTATGAAGTTGGGCACCTTCTTTCTCTCTCTATATGCTCTGGTCTCTCTCTAAAATCAGTAGAAAATTACCCCAAATGAACCCCTAAACCTATTTATGAAAATGGGGTCGGGTTATAAAAATAAGAAAAATAAACCTCCGGAACAGGGTCTGCGATCGCATAATGGATCGCTGAACAAACATGCGGGTCGGATAGTGGATCGCAAAATAGCTGCCCAAAACTGGGCAACACTGGCCCAGTCTGCGACCTGATCTGCGATCGCAGAGTCAACTTGCGACATGAAATGCGATCGCATAGTTGACACAGGATCGCATTTTTTCAGCCTTCGGTAATTTGACCAAAACTTTGTGTAGAAATGTCCAAATGACGAACGGTTTGAAGCGTTGGAAACTAGACTCAAAGAAATTTCATTTGATATGTTATTCATCATATAATACCTTGTTGAACGTATGGACTAATGCAAGTACCTTTGGAATTTTAGCTTATTATGAAATTTTCCCACTTGGCTTGGACTTAGGGCTCTCCTTGGACCCTACTTTACTTATTATATGACTCATAAACGTATTCACCACATCCAATTCATTTACATCATATTTAAAGCACATAAAATATTATAATTAGTCTACCTGGCACCCCGAATCCTATATTGCTTAGCAAAATTTTCCAGGGTCTTACAATAACGATTCGAAATTTGACATCAAGTACTCAAAGTGCATTAACATAACCACGGGGAAACCGGACGATACCATGCCACAAGAATCAGAAGGTATATAACCAACACGTCTCAATCTCACAACACCAAATTACTTACCCTACTCAAACCTAGTTATAAAGCCCAATTAGAACCGCACCATATGTGCATATAACTAATAATCACCACTCCTCTCAACACCGTAGGGTAACTCATAGATTACTACAGAACATGAATAAACTCAATCACAATTGAATGGTATATTCCTCAATAATAGAAATTCGGATCCAACAATTCCGACCCGATGAAACCATAAGGAACTATCCGAAATCACATTTGTGCAACACCAAACCATCAGGACAGAATCCTTCTAACTCAACCAAGCTACGCAGGCCACAAAAAATCCAAGAGCATTGTTAAGAAGCACCTGTAACAACTCATTACCTCATGAACACCCAAAGAACTAATTGTATCCCTTACCATGCCGATATTACCTTCTATCAAGTTGTCCTACTTACCCCAGTTTCTTCTGACTTACCTTCAAACTGATACTTGTCCTTCCCGTAATACCACAATTCTTAGCCCAAACTCGACACACGAGTCCAAAGCATAAAACCGTATCATCTAAGGCTCATAAGCCGCCAAATACTCTCTCAAATATCCCCAAAAGTACCACATTCAAAATACTTACCATGAAGAGACTTCTTGCGAATATAAAGCCATTACCTTCACCTTCCTGATACTGATATGTAGAATCCATGATGATGTAGAAATGATACAAGCAAATTCATACACTGCACACACTACACCTTTTTAGAATTTCCACTAAATCATTCAATAGGACCCATTTACCCAATCAACTACATTATGACCTATATCGAAGAAATTTCCATTACTCGCGTCATTCCCTGACCCCATATCTCCATGTCATAAATGATTCACCAATATACCTCGAACCAAAACCAATACAACACATAATCGTATAATCAACATACCATTACCAGACTCCCTCACTTGGCTCAAAGCCAATGATCAAGACAAACAATAACTCACAGTGCCCATAATAACACAACCCGTCTAACAGCTCAAGTCATCTACAAATCTCGCATTCACCATGGTAATAGTCATGGTAACTTCCACAACGATCAAAACTCAAATTACAACAGATATCATTTACTGGTAGAAGAGAACTTACTACAGAACAACATAAGGATCACACATCCACGGAAAACCCGCAGGAGATACCCCTGCCCGCTAGCCTCAAACTGCCATCTCTCTATACACTTCTAAAAACCATAACTATCAGGCAATCATTACACCCTTCTACATCTAAACACAAACAACGCCTACCCTCGAGGCATCATACGCGGTAGGAACCTGAAACCGATGGTAGAACTAACACTAGAGTGGTGGTCAATGAAATCCTGCGCTTCTGGAAGCTCTACCGACACACGTCTGACCACATGGATACCCTCACTCGACACCACATGTCCCAAGAGTGCTACTGAACCGAGCCAAAATTCACACTCGGAGAACTTTTCATAAAGCCTTTCCTCCCTGAACCCTTATAATGCCATCCTCAAATACTGAGTATGCTACTCCTGGCTACGCGTATATGCGACGACGCCATCCACGAATACAATAACAAGGAGTGCTAATACGATTGGAATACACCGTTAATGCATGAACGTTACTGGGGCAATGATCAGCCCAAAAGACATCACCAGGAACTCATAAGCCAATAGAAAGATCCGCTTCACTCCACCACTAAATAACATGAGAGGTCTTCCAATACACTCACAACTCAAAGCCATATACCAAACCAAGACAGAAATCCAACATTGAATAGTTCTTGCCACATTTCTAGCCAACACTTTTGTCACAATCAAACAATCTGAACACAGCTAACCATCAAATCACATTAACCACGTAGCCATCTAGTCACCAATTCTCATCAATAAGAACATAAACGAACATATAAGTCACCAAGTGCACGGCTCACACAATCGAAACCTCAGCACTCAAGCCATAGAATGAATACGGCGTCAAGTCCTCCAGACTGGCCCATTACAAAAATTCCAAAACCACATCTCATCCATGGAAGTCACAAGTCGTCGATGCACAACTGATACCAAGCGCTCTCGGGCGCGTTTGAATATATGGAAGGAATTCAAGAGTTACATTGTTGACTGAATGAAATGGATTCGCACGACAAGAATTCAAGAATGTGAGGTTTTCCTAAGGGTTCTGCAGCCTCTCGAACATAAGTACAGATGTCTCCGTACCGATCCTTAAGACTCCACTAAATTTGCTCATGACCGGTGAGTCCTAGTAACCTAGCGCTCTGATACCAACTTGTCACGGCCCCAAATCTAAGCCAGTCGTGATGGCGCCTATCATGGAACTAGGCCAGGAAAAACTACTCTTAAATTGTAGTAAACTTCCAATTACATCTTTACTAAACTTATAACCCGTAAGGGTTTCTTTTAAACATTTTTAAAACAGTTAAAGCTATAACGAATATTTAATACAACCCCCGAGATCCTGGAGTCACTTCTCATGAGCATCTACATAAAATATACAACTAAAAAGAAAAGAATAAACTCTATGATAGTAACAAGGAGAGAGAGAGAAATATTGGGGACGCGTGTAGCTACCTCGCAAAATCTCTGAGAAGATCTATGAAACATATACACAACTCACTCTGCCCTAACACCTGGGTCTGCCCACAAGGTGCAGGGATTAATTTGAGTACGCCAACTCAGTAGGAATGAAAATAAATCAGGTTAGAGCAGTAAGAAACGCATAAATAAAATCATACGTTTTACAATAACCACAACCTTTATTTCCAACAATGTAAACATTAAATCATCATGCTTAAAGGCCAATTTCAGTAAAAATTATTTGGAAATATACTTGCCAATAGTTTCAACAAAACTTTCAAGAATCTTAGTGTAAAAACGATAAAAGTCATAAAAAGGCCCTTCGGGCAAAACATGATTCATAAGTTCAGAGTGAAAGTGGTAAAATCATAAGTATCCCCTCGGGAAAAAATATGAATCAGAACCTCCCCTCGGGCATGCCTCACAGTCACTCAGAATCAGCCCCTCGGGCATACCTCACAGCCACGCATGCCTCCCAATCACTCGGCACTCGCACTCAGTAGCTACGTACGCTCACTGTGGGTGTGTATAGACTCCGGATGGGCTCCTTCATCCCAAGCACTAATATCAAGCAACCTCGTGGCCTATCATATCCTCACAATCAGAACCTTGGTCTCACTCAGTCAGAAACTCTCAAAATCTCCTCAGGCGTATCAGTAAAACGGGGTACTCGACCCAAAACATCATTTTATATCTCAAAATAGTGTAAATAAGGTTGAGTTTCAAAATCAGATAAAAAGCCCCCAAGGGGTATAAACAAGTCGGCAGGAGGCCCCAAACATGACTTATAGCCTAAAAATATAAATAGTTTTAGAACACAATCTAACATATGATTTAGAGTAAAAATACGCAACTCTATAGTTTACGCGGGGAGGACCAATTACAATAAAATAATCAATGTACGCCACATACTCACCATCCGACATGTGCGCCATTCTAAAAACATTGAGAATTATGATGTCCGGGATTTCATACCCTCAGGACAAGATTTATAGCCATTACTTACCTTTACCGGGCCACAATACTTAACCGTGATGCTCTTGCCCCTCAAAATCAGATCCCGGTTGCTCCGAATCTAACCAAAACCAGATTAACATCATCACTATCCGCTAAAGGAACAAAACTCAATTGAAAACTATCAATTTAGACACAATTCCCGAAATTTGGCCATACCCGAGCCCCAGACTCACGTCTCGGAATCCAATAAAATTTACATCCAAGAACCCTTATCCTCCCACGAGTATGTACATACCAAGAACATCAATATCGGACTACAATTTCCCACTCAAATTACCAAAAGAAATTTCCAATTCTTTCCACCCACTTTCCCAGATTCTCTATTTAATTCCTCAAATTGCATGGTGAAAATGAAGACAAATTAATGAAATTAAACCAAAAATGATTGAAGAACACTTAGCACAAGAATCCCAATGAAAATCTCCTTCCCTCGAGCTCTCAAATGTCAAACTGAGTTATGGCCAAGAACCCCCGAAATTAGAACTTAAACTGCTTGCCCAGACTTTTACCCTGTGCGATCGCGGAAAAAAACAAGCGATCTCATACAAGGAAACCATATCAAGAAGACACAACAGTCCTTTTTAAGGCCAAACACATTCCATTAACCACCCAAAATACTCCCGAGGCCCCTAGGACCTTAACCATACCTACCAACACACCCCATAACATCATCTAAGCTTAGTCGAGCCTCCCAAACACCAAAAACAACGCAAAAACACCAAAATTACTTCAAATTCAAGCCTATGAACTTTGAAACATCTAAATTTCGCCAACGATGCCGAAACCAACTAAAACACATCGTATTGACAAGAAAATCTGCACACATATCCAAAATGACATTACGAACTTGTTTCAAATTCCGGAATTCCATTCCGACCCCGATAGTATCTTCGAACCCGAGCCAACCAATTTAGCATAACATAATGAAGTTAAAACACAATTAGTGAAGCAGAAACGGGGGAAACGGGGCTAACGACCGGCCGAGTGATTACATCCTCCCCCACTTAAACATACGTTCGCCCTCGAATGGGCTAAGAGTTGTTCTCCAACACCATCATATTGCCGCGTATCCTACCATGCACATACTCGAGGGTGATCCCACATCACCATATCCCACATAGGTCTAATATCACAACGCAGTTGAAATTTTGAAATCCAACCTGACCCATAAACCATATAACCAAATTTCCTCTTCTGAAGTAATATACAAGATCAAAATTCCACAACTATAAACTGAATAGGTCTGAACACGCTGTATCAAGCCATATATGCACCCCAGATGAAATCACATAATATACCGCGTGACTCAAACACTCATAGCGATAACTCTTAACCACAATAATTGCTTGGAACAACCCAATACCGGTACATAACCTCTTATCAAGAAATGCCTCGCTCTAACACTTTCTTATACTGCCGATGATTAAGGGAACACGTAGAAACTAACAACCATTCATCCGATCAGTCAGACATGATGCTCCCCTTCCTAAACATGAATTATAGCTGATTTCTAAGTCGACTCTCGATATTTATCCTCCCAATTATGCTGTACACAATTCTTAAAATATTCATTCTAGGTCCAATGACCTTTTCTAATCCATCACAACTACTCTGATGACATGACACATCGATACAATTCGAAGCCAAAAGTTGTGCAACTCCTGCACTTAATAGCGACATCACAATATAATCAAATTATATCAAAGATTCACACGAGAGGACTATCCTTCCATAAGCAATTACCACCACCACATCATGCCAAAGACCTAGCACACACCGTAAAAATGAAAACACACGAATTCCAATACCGAAGGTCATATCCCTACATAACTCTGCTACGTTGCGCGATCTCATCCAAACGCTGGTCCACTTGAAATATATCATGGCACCTTCCCGAAATCGATAACCATTCAAAATTCGACATCAAGTACTCAAAGTGCATTTCTATAACCACGGGAAAACCGGACGATACCATGCCACACGAATCAGAAGGTATATAACCAACACGTATCAACCCCGCAACACCAATCACTTATAAAACCTTGCTATAAAGCCCAATTAGAATCGCACCATATGTGCATATAACAAATAATCACCACTACTCGCAACACCAAAGGGTAACTCATAGATCACTCCAAAACATGAATAAACTCAATCAGAATCGAATGGTACATTCCTCAATAATAGATATTCGGAGCCAAAAATCCTGACCCGGTGCAGAACACACACCCATATTAGCCTACCAATAACCATGAATCAACTCTCGTCACCCACAACAGATAGATAACTTACCGAAAAGTTCACAATGACCAAATCATGGTACATACTAACATCCGACTAGCTTTGCTCACATCTTCACAATTCACTACCTCCAAATAACCTATTTATGAGAACTCTCAGACTCAAAGTCAAAGAAGCGCACAGATTACTGTATCTAATCTTAACTCCACTACTCGAATACATGAAACATCCCAAATACTCAATCATTCCAGGAGGGATACCCCTATAATTCTTACGTGTCACCAAGCAACCTTCAATATTAACAGTCGATCCAACAAGAGAGCGCCGCAATACCAATGAAGTACCCTTAACACCACACATTACCTTTCTAAAATATATACCCTCATCAAGCCACCCAACAGTGATATTATCCACCTAACTATCTGAAACTGCACTTGTTGCCTAAGAATTGTTTGTTCTGACCTTCCTTTTGAACTGAACTGTGACCTCACATATGCAAATCTCAACTCTACCCAACATACCGCATACGCCATGCCATCCTAGGACAATTACGGGAACTCCATGGTCTTTTCTAAGCCACAAGCAACTACATACCCAACTAGCTAAGAACTTTCATTTGATCCCATTCAGAAGCAAAACCACTATACATTACCCGCACGTCACGCCAGAGGTAAATATGCATCTTTAACCGTGGTAGAAACCATCAGGAGCTATCCGAAATCCCATTTGTGCAACACCAAACCATCTGAACTGAATCCTTCTAACTCAACCACGCTACGCATGCCACCAAAAATCCAAGAGCATTGCTAAGAAACACCTGTAAGAACTCACTACCTCATCAACACTCAATGAACTAATCGTATCACTTATCATGTCGATCTGACATACTACCAAGTTGTCCTACTTGCCACAGTTTCTTCTGACTTACCTTCAAATTGATACTTCTCCTTCTCGTAATACCACAATTCTCAGCCTAAACTCACCACACGAGTTCCAAGCATAAAACCGTACCGTCTAAGGTTCATAAGCCGCCGAATACTCTCTGAAATATCCCCAAAAGTACCACATTCAAACTACTTACCCTGAAGAGACTTCCTGCGAATCTAAAGCCATTACCTTCATCTTCCCGATACTGATATGCGAATCTAAAGCCATTACGTTCACCTTCCTGATGATGTAGAAACTCCACAAGAAAATTCATACACTGCACACCCTACACCTTTTTACAATTTCCACTAAATCATTCAATAGGACCCATTTACCCAATAGAGTACATTACAACCTATATTGAAGAAATTTCTAATACTCGCATCATTCCCAGACCCCACATATGCAGGTCATAACTGATTCACCAATATACCTCAAACCGAAACCAATATAACATATAATCGTATAATCAACTTATCATTAACAGACTCCCCCACTTGGCTCAAAGCCAACGATCAAGACAAAAAATAACTAACAATGCCCATAATAACACAACCTATCTAACAACTCAAGTCATCTACATATCTCGCATTCACCATGGTAATAGTCATGCCAACTTCCACAGCGATCTAATCTCAAATTACAACAGATATCATTTACTGGTAGAAGAGAACTTACTACATAACAACATAAGGATCACACATCCACTGACAACCCGCAGGAGATACCCCTTCCCACTAGCCTCAAACTGCTATCTCTCTATACACTTCTGAAGACCATAACTATCATGTAATCATTACACCCTTCTACATCTAAACACAAACAACGCCTACCCTTGAGGCATCACAATACGCGGTAAGAACCTGAAGCTGATGGTAGAACTAACCCTAGAGAGGTGGTGAAACAAATCATGAGCTTCTGGAGCTCTACCGGCACAGGCCTGCCTACATGGATACCCTCACTAGACACCACGTGTCCCAAGAGTACTACTGAACTGAGCCAAAATTCACACTCGCAGAACTTTGCATAGAGCCTTTCCTCCCTGAACCCTTATAATGCCATCCTCAAATACTGAGTATTGTACTCCTGGTACGCGTATATGCCAGGACGCCATCCACGAATATAATAACAAGGAGTGTTAATACGGCTGGAATACACCGTTAATCAAATACATGATCGCTACTAGGGCAATGATCAACCCAAAAGGCATCACCAGGAACTCATAACCCAACAGAAAGATCCGCTTCACTCCACCGCTAAACAACATGAGCGGTCTTCCGATACACTCAAAACTCAAAGCCATATACCAAACCGAGAAAGAAATCCAACACTCAATAGTTTTGCCACATTTTTAGCCAACCCTTTTGTCACAATCCGACAATATGAACACAGCTAACCATCAAATCACATTCACCACGCAGCCATCTAGCCACCAATTCTCATCTATAAGAACACAAACGGATATATAAGTCACCAAGTGCACGACTCACACAATCGAAACCTCAGTGCTCAAGCCATAGAACGAATCCGGCCTCAAGTCCTCTAGACTGGCCCATTACCAACATGTCAAAATCACATCACATCCATGGAAGTCACAAGTCGTCGATGCACAGCTGATACCAAGCGCTCTCGGGCGCGTTCGAATATATGGAAGGAATTCAAGAGTTATGCTCTTGGCTGAATAAAATGGATTCGCACAACAAGAATTTAAGAATGTGAGGTTTTCCTAAGGGTTCTGAAGCCTCTCGAAGATAAGTACAGACGTCTTCGTACCGGTCCATAAGAAACTAAACATGCTCATGACCGGTGAGTCCCAGTAACCTAGCGCTCTGATACCAACTTGTCAGGACCCCAAATCTAAGCTAGTCGTGATGGTGCTTATCGTGGAACTAGGCCAGCCAAAACTACACTGAAATTGTAATAAGCTTCTAATCACATCTTTACTAAACTTATAACCCGTAAGGGTTTCTTTTAAGCATTTTTAAAGTAGTTAAAGCTATATCGAATATACAAGTGAAAAGAAAATAATAAACTCTATAGTAGTAAGAAGAGAGAGAGAGCACAGGATTGCAGACTCGTGCAGCTACCTCGCAAAATCTCCGAGAAGATCTCTGGAACAAATACACATCTCACTCTGCCCTAACACCTGGATCTGCACACAAGGTGCAGGGATTAATGTGCGTACGCCAACTCAGTAGTAATGAAAATAAATCAAGTTAGAGCAATAAGAAACACATAAATAAAATCATCATTTCACAATAAGCACAACCTTTCTTTCCAATAATGTATACGTTAAATCATAATGCTTAAAGGCCAATTTCAGTAAAAAATCATTTCGAAATATACTTGCCAATAGTTTCAACATAACTTTCAAGAATTTTAGTGTGAAAACGATAAAAGTCATAAAAAGGCCCCTCGGGCAAAACATGTTTCATAAGTTCAAATTGAAAGTGGTAAAATCACAAGTAGCCCCTCGGGCAAGAACATACATCAGAACATGCCCCTCGGGCATGCCTCACAATCCCTGATATTCATCCCCTCAAGCATACCTCACAGTCACTCATAATCAGCCCCGCGGGCATACCTCACAGTCACTCATGCCTCCCTATCACTCGTCACTCGGCACTCGCACACAGTAGGTACATGTGCTCACCGGGGATGTGTACAGACTCCGAAGGGGTTCCTTCAGCCTAAGCACTAATATCAAGACACCTCGTGCCGTATCATACCCTCACAATCAGGCCCTCGGCCTCACTTAGTCAGAAACACTCAAAAGCTCGAGCGTATCGATAAATTGGGGTACTCAACCCAAAACATCATTTTATATCTCAAAATAGTGTAAATAAGGCTGAATTTCTAAATCAGTTAAATATAACATGACTGAGGGTAAATCATAAATTAACATTGAGGAAATAGCAGTAAAAAGCCCCCAAGGTGTCTAAACAAGTCGGCACGAAGCCCCAGACATGGCTTATAGCCCAAATATATCCATAGTTTGGAACACAATACATATTATTTAGAGTAAAAATACCCAACTCAATAGTTGCCGCGGGGAGGACCATGTCCAATCCAAAAATCAGTGTATGCCACATACTCATCATCCCACATGTGCGCCATTTTAAAAATAGTGAGAATTATGAAGTCCGGGGTTTAATACCCCCGGGACAAGATTTATAGCCATTACTTACCTCTACCAGGCAATAAATACTGAACCGCGATGATCATGCCCCTCAAATGGGCTCCTGATTGCTCTGAATCCAACCAAAACCAGATTAACCTAATCAATATACGCTAAAGGAACAAAACCCAATCGAAAACTATCAATTTAGAAACAATTCTCAAAATTTGGCAAAACCCGAGCCCCGGACCCACATCTCAAAATCCGATAAAAATTACATCACAAGAACTCTTATCCTCCCACGAGTCCGTACATACCAAGAACATCAAAATCAGACAATAATTTCCCACTCAAATTACCAAAAGAAATTTCCAATTCTTTCCACCCATTTTTCCCAAATTCTTCACTTAATTCCTCAAACTGCATGGTGAAAATCAAGACAAATTCATGAAATTAAACCAAAAATGATTGAAGAACACTTGCCACAAGAATCCCACTGAATGTCTCGCCCAAAATCGCCTTCCCTGAGCTCTCAAAATGGCTAAATGAGTTATGGCCAAGAACCCCCGAAATTAGAACTTAAACTGCCTGCCCAGACTTTTACCCTGTGTGATCGCTGAAAAAAGAACGCGATCACGAAGAACAAAATGCTGCCCAACCAAACTAACCCTATGCGATCGTAGAATCACCTATGCTATCGCGGAAGACAACTCCTCAAAGCAATGTGATCGCGACCAGCTCTATGCAATATCATAGAGAAACTCCATCACCTCATAGCCACATGCCCACACAGTGCGATCGCAACAATCCTCACGCGACTACACTGTTTTGCCTCCTCCTACTATGCGATCGCGGACCATACATTGCGTCGCATAACACAATTTTTGGTACTTCACGAACCAACCCTATGTGATCGCAGCCTCACCATTGCGATCACATACAAGGAAACCATATCAACAAAACACAGCACTCCTTTAAAGCCAAACACACTCCGTTAACCATCCGAAACACTCTCGAGGCGCCCGGGACCTCAACCATACCTACCAACACACCCCATAACACTATTCAAACTTAGACGAGCCTTCAAAACACCAAAAACAACGCAAAACCAATAAAATTACATGTATCAGAACCTGCCCCTCGGGCATGCCTCACAGTTACTCATAATCAGACCCTCGAGCACACCTCACAGTCACTCATAATCAGCCTCTCGGGCATACCTCACATCCACTCATGCCTCCCAATCACTCGACACTTGGCACTCGCACTCAGTAGGTACCTACGCTCTCTGGGGGTGTGTAGAGACTCCGGATGGGCTCCTTTTGCCCAAGCTCTACTATCAAGCCACCTTGTGCTCTGGTCTTATTTCACTCTTGTAAACCGACCTGGGTTCAATCTCTTTGTAGACAAGGCCATCTTTTGCTTGTGTAGTCCTCATAGCCCTCAGCTGGTATGTTCGGAATAACACCCAGTTCTTTAGCATCAAAGGAAACTTCAATTCCTTTGACCATGGAGGTGACCCTGCCTTCCTTGACAATGGCATTTCCCATGAATTCTACCAACTCATCCCTTGCCAGCCTGCCTTCCATGCGAAGGACCATGTCCTTCTAACCCTTCACCTCCAGAGTTTGCAGCAGATATTGCATTCCAGGCTCCTAAAAATCCTTCACTAGTTTACCCTTCAGTATTGTTCCCTTTCCAATCATGGTAACACTATCAGTCACCTATCCTATTTCCTTCTCCTCCTCTGCACTCCAGTCTACGTCATCATACCTTTTCTCGATAATTTTCACTTTCTTTGGCTTGGCCTGGTCCTCTTAACAAATTTTGTTGGTGTGACATACATTCCAGCTGACTTCATTGAAGAAGCATTAGCCTTTGTGGGTTTTGGTGTCTCAGCCATACCTGGAGCAGGCTGATCCTCCTGTTGGACCAGGTCGAACGTTGTCTCTTCAATCTCAATAGCCTCAATAGGCTCTCCAACTTTTTCTTTACTTTTTGCTGCCCTCTTCTTCTTGATCTCTTTCAGAGCCTTTTTTAATTTCTTTTCTTCATTTCTCACAGTTCTACGAGTAGCTCTTACTTTTTAGCAGGGACATCAGCACCTCAAAATTTTTTCTTTTCTTTGAAAGAAGTGGGTGAGTTGCCTTCTTGGGCTTCTAAGTCCTTCTTTTCTTAGGGTATAGGACTCCCCTAGTTTCTTAAGCATTTAAGCCAATGTTTCTTCCCCAGATGAACCAGGTTCATCTGTTCCTTTCTTCAGACTTGCAAGACCTGCTTCAGTTTCCTCAACTATGCTTCCCCCTAAATCTGTGACATTTTCTCCAACTGTTTCAGGAATGGGACCACAGATAACCAACGTGGTACCATCCTCCTCAGACCCCCTCACGACTTCTTTTCCATCTCTATCAAGAATTCTTTCTTTTCTGCCACCACTCTGCCTTCCAGGTACTTCAACATCAATAACAGGCCCAACCAACACGAATCTTTTATCAGCAGAAGTAAATTCAGAATTGATTTCAAGATTACCTTTTTCAGAACTGGTTGAACCAGGTACGTCTTCCTCATTGGATGATTTAAAGGATTCACTGGATGGATATGACTTAGCACCTTTGTCCACTTTAATAAGACCCTCCAAGAATTTTTCCCTAGCCCAGAAGCAACAAATTTTCGGGCAAGAACTTTGACACGACGATTCTTGGGGGCAGGAGTATGATTTGGAGTGGTTTCAGGAATGGGTGTATTTTCAGGCGTTGACGAAATTTTTGGTGATTAAGAACTGTATACGGATGGAGAATTGGAGACAGATTCAGAATGTCCTCCATCGTAATCACGATCAGGTGATGAATTAGAAGAAGAAGCTGGTGGTGGTGAAGACATTATTATGTATTGTTAGATACAAAAGGCGAGTTATTAGTTTTGGGTTGTGTAGTATGAGTTGAACTTGGTTTGAAGGTAGCTTTATGAAGAGAAGAGTAATGATGAACTTTTATAAGATGTGGCTAGGGAGATTTCAACAAGTAGAATATATACTCAAGAAGGAGCCTAATCGCCGAAAGAATGACTTGATTACACATTTAATTTCCCCCTAATCTAGGTTAATTAAGTGAAGACTGGACTTCTTGAAACTGGTTCAATTGGCGTGATTACAAATTATTTGAATTTGAACCAATTATGGAAAGAATCCTGCTCATGTATGACTGTAATTGAATTAATATATGGAGAAGAGTACGTAACTTGTAAGTTAGATAAATCAACATGGATGAACCAGGTTCATCATGTTAGAAATCTTTAAATTGCCTCAATTTAGGAAGATAGATAAACATTATTAGTATACAGGGAATCATATTAATACATGGCACAAGAGTATGGCAATAAAGACATGATGCTGAGCNTATATGGAGAAGAGTACGTACCTTGTCAGTCAGATGAATCAGCATGGATGAACCAGGTTCATCCTGTTAGAAATCTTTAAATTGCCTCAATTTACAAAGATAGATAAACATTATTAGTATCCAGGGAATCATATTAATACATGGCACAAGAGTATGGCAATAAAGACATGATGCTGAGCAATTATTAATCTGATTAAGTACCTAACTAAAATTTTCTAGCCAAAAATATTTTTTTTTCATTTTTAATCAGGTGGTCTTAATCATCCCTAATTCCAGCCTATTTCTCTCAAAATTCTCCCTACTAAGTGCTTTAGTGAATATATCAGCAATTTGATGTTCAGTAGCACAAAATTCGATTGAGATCATTCCTTTTTCATAGTTATCCCTTGGGAAATGATGCCTAACATCTATGTGCTTAGTCATTTTGTGATGAACCGGGTTCTTCGTCATACTAATAGCACTAGTGTTATCACAAAAAATAGGAATGCGTCCCACATCAATACCAAAGTCCATGAGTTGTTGCTTGATCCATAGAAACTGGGCACAACATGAGCCTGCACCCAAATATTCAGCTCTAACAATTGACAGGGCTACTGAATTTTGTTTTTTGGTAACCCAAGACACAAGGCATGAACCCCGAAAGTGAGCCATACCTGAAGTATTTTTCCTGCCAACCAGGAATCCTGCATAATCAGCATCAGCATATCCTTCAAGGTCGAAATTACTACCTTTAGGATACCAAAGGCACAAATCAATGGTGCCTTTCGATTATCTCAAAATTCTCTTTACTGTAGTGAGGTGGGACTCCTTTGGGTTTGCCTGAAACCTGGCACACAATCCCACGTTGAACACAATATCAGGTTTGCTGGCAGTGAGATATAATAGAGGCTCAATCATCCCTCTGTATAGCTTCTTATCAACAGATGAACTAGGTTCATCCACATCCAATTTTGTAGCTGTGACTATGGGAGTGTCTATTTCTTTTGAGTCTTCCATTTTAAACTTCTTGAGCAATTCTTTCACATACTTTTGTTGGTGGATCATTGTTCCATTTGGGTTTTGCTTAATTTGCAAGCCTAAGAAAAAGTTTAGCTCACCCATCATACTCATCTCAAACTCACTTCCCATTAGCATAGCAAATTCCTTGCTAAATTTTTCAGAAGTCACCCCAAATATAATATCATCCACATATATTTGCACAACCAGAAGATCCATACCCTTTTCTCTAAGAACAAGGTACTATTAATCTCGTTTGTACCCATGTTCTAGCAGGAATTTTGATAATCGTTCGTATCATGCTCTTGGTGCTTGTTTGAGACCATATAGAGCCTTGTCGAGTTTGTATACATGGTCAGGTGAGTCCTTGCTTTCAAAACCTGGAGACTTCTTGACAAATAAATCTTCCTTCAGATAGCTATTGAGAAAGGCACTCTTAACATCCATCCGATGAAGAGTGAATTCCATGTGTGAAGTAAATGCTATAAGAAGTCTGATTTCCTCCAGCTTTGCCACAAAGGAAAATGTCTCATCATAGTCAATTCCTTCTTCTTCACTATACCCTTGAACAATTAATATTTACTTATTCCATGTAACAGTTCCTTCCTCATCGAGTTTCTTCCTGAAGACCCACTTGGTTCCAATCACTAATCTATCTAGTGGCCTGGGTACCAAGTGCCACACTTGACTTCTTTCAAACTGATTCAGCTCTTCTTGCATGGCATTTACCCAATCAGCATCTTGTAGGGCTTCCCCAATGTTCTTTGGTTCGATCATTGATAGAAAAGCATCAAACACACACATATTTTTTCAAGGATGATCTTGTTTTGGTTCTGGATTCAAAATCTTTATGATGTTCTCAAGAGGGTGGGAACTATGATATCTGTGTGGTTTTAAGTACCAGCTGTTCATTCCTAGACGATTCCATGGTGTCTTGTTGTTGTGGAGCAGGATCAGGGCCAGGTTGCATATGTTTAATTCCTTATGTCATGATGCTTCGGGTAGTTGAACCTGGTCCATCACCTGTTCCATCTTTCATGCTTTCTTCAATATGATCACTGCTTCTTACCAGTCCAAGCTCCTCATCTTCAGGTTCCTGTCTCTCAGCAAAAATGGTAGTTTCATCAAAGACAACATGTATACTTTCTTCTACACACATAGTTCTTTTATTATACACTTTATAAGCTTTTATGTGATGAATATCCCAAGAATACTCCCTCATCACTTCTGGGGTCAAATTTTCCTAAGAAATCTTCGTCATTATTATGTACAAAACACTTGCATCCAAAAGCCCTAAAGTGGGATATGTTGGGCTTTCTCCCTTTAAGTAATTCATAGGGAGTTTTCTCTACCAGAGGTCTGGTCATGCATCTATTGGTTATGTAACAAACAGTGTTTATTGCTTCAGCCCAGAAGCTGTGAGGTAGTTTTCTAGATAGAAGCATGGTTCTTTCCATGTCTTCAATAGTTCTATTTTTCCTTTCAACAACCCAATTTTGCTGTGGGGTTCTAGGAGAAGAAAAGTTATGATTAACACCATGTTCATCACATAACTCAGAAAACTTAGCATTCTCAAATTCAGTACCATGGTCAGATCTTATTTATGCTAGTTGATGTCCTAATTAATTTTGAGTTTTCTTGACAAATAAGGTGAACATATCAAATGCTTGATGCTAGGAATAAGGTCCAAGTGAAACTTGAATAATCGTCAACTAGCACCACCACATATCTCTTACCACCTCTACTCAGAGTTCTCATATGACCACATTGATCCATATGAACCAGTTCCAACGTCCTGGTGGTACTGAATATTTCCTTACTTTTGAAAGAGGACCTTACCTACTTCCCCCTGGCACATGTCTCACAAACTTTGTCCTCCTTGAACTTAATATTAGGAAGTCCTACCACTAATTCCTTAAAGAATAGTTTGTTAAGTTGAGTTAGACTCGCATGACCAAGTCGTCTGTGCTACAGGAAGGGGTCAATGTCCAACACACTTAGGCAAGTGGGTTCATTTTCAGACAGTGTGGACAAGTCTATGACATAGATGTTATTCATTCTTTTTCCCTGCAAAACAATCTTGTCAGTAAGCAGGTTAATCACAAAACATTTTGTGGAAGTAAAAGCAACTAGGTTACCTCTGTCACACAAATGTGATACACTGATCAGGCTATATTTCAAGCCATATATGAGGTATACATGTTCAATGAATCGTGTATCATCCTTACCTACCTTACCAACTCCAATTATTTCGCCTTTTTTTCGTTTCCAAAGGAGACATTTTCTCCTTTGAGACTTTCAAGTTAAAGGAACTGTTCCATGTTCCCAGTCATATGCTTTGAGCAGCCACTATCCAAATACCAAATTTTGCTGCCTCCTGTTGGTTGATTTCCCAATGCACACGCAAGTGTACGTGGTCGACAAGTAATATAGGATTTTAAGTCCAGATATCGTACCCACAGGGACTTGTGATTAACTATCAACTAAACTAAACTCAAACAAATATTTTACTAAAATTAATCTAAAATAGTAAATTAAGAGATTAAAGAGACAACTAACTTAAAGACGAATTCAATGTAATTTGATATTCTAGAGTTATGGGTTGGCAAACAATCACGTTGAGTTTTCGACCTAAATCTTCAAATCAGGTTTATTGATTGACGAGGTTAATATTGCTCGTAGCCTTCTCCCGAAGTACAACTCGCCTATTCAAGCTAACCTAACGCCTATATTCCTATGGAATCAGGATTAACAAGAACGCATTAATAATTCCCGTATAATAACCAAGCAAGGCGATTAGGTATATTCCTATCCTAACCGCAAATCCGCTCCCCTGAAGGGTTAAGATCTTGCTCTACCCAATCTTATATGCAATCTAGAATTCCCTCTCCCGAGTTCAACCCTAGATTCGTAGATAGTA
>ML414026.1:0-106623 GCA_005239525.1 Nicotiana knightiana | reverse complement strand
GACGTATTTGCATCCGTTTAGCTCCGTTTCCATTTCCAATTCACCTACACATAAAATAAACCCCATTAGGCACATACGACGTGTATTTTTATCATTAAAGCACATAAAATGCAAGGTATATAATGCTTAAAATCATGAATTCTAGCCACGCATCACCTCCTCTTACTTGAACCTATAAAAAGAATCAGGGGTTAGTCTTAAGAACCCAAACTAGTTTGAGTCCTTTTCTATGAGAGAATAGAAGAATCAAATTTTTCTTGGCCCAATTTGGTAGCCACTTTTTCCTTTTTACAAACCTCTCATTTCTTCGACCGGCCTGCTCTTTTGCAGTACACACATATTTGTAGTGCCCAGTCTTACCACAATGTGTGCAGGTTTTATTCTCGGGAAGAGTGAGATACTTGTTTTTGGGATCCCACTTGGGCAATTGACTTACAAAGCCAATCCCTCTCATGTTGCTACTATGATTCTCTTGAAGCCATATTAGGGAATCAGAGGATTTATTCCATTTACAAGTTCGATCTAATTCATGTTTGACTTTGCTAAGTTCTTCACTAAGAGTTCTTATCTGTTCATCTTGGCATACATCTTATCTTCTAGTTTTCCCATGTTTTCTTATAACATGATATGAGAATAATCAACAACCTCTTTACTGGATCCTAGCTTTAGCTTTAAGTCCTAGAATCTTAGTTTCAACTGGATGAACCTGGTTCAACAAGTCAGTGTTTTTCTTTTCAGATTCACTGACTCTGATTTCCAGGTTCATGCACTTTGCTTTTAGCATTGCACATTCTTTAGATAGTTGGTCCTTCTCTTTGGTTGTTTCCTCAGAATCATCTATGAAATCAAGTAGCAACTTAGAGAGTTTTTCCTTAGATAGGAACTTTACTTTGTTTTTGAGATGGGAGATACTTACCTCTGCTTCTTCATGTGATTCCTTGTCAGATTCTCCAATTGCCTTGAGCTCCTGATCTTCAATCTCCCCATCTTCTGATTCCTCATCTGAACATCCCCCCCAAACAGCAACCATAGCCTTTGTTGTGGTTTTCTTGCGTTGGACCGGTTCCTTCTTCCTGTTCCTTCTCTCATATCTCTCATTTTTCCATTCTACTTCCCACTGAGGATAATTTTTTATGAGATGGTCAGTCTTACCACATTTATAGCATCCCTCGTTGGTTGGCCTTTCTAGAGATTTTGCTTTGTTGTAGTTTCCTCCTCTAGAGATGTCCTTCTTCCGCATGAGAAAGTTTCTGAATTCTTTGGTGATCATGGCCATCTCATCATCTTCCAAATCTGCTCCCTCAGTTATTCTTAGTTCTAGACTCCTCTCCTTCTTTGGACTATCCATCTTCATTGTCTGCCTTCTCCGTTCATAGGCAGTGAGGTTTCCAATCAGCTCATCCAATCTTAGGGTTGCCATATTTTTTGATTCCTGGATAGCAGTGATTTTGCTTTCCCAAGAAATAGGAAAGACCCTTGTTAGGATCTTCTCAACTTAGTCCTCTTCAAGAATGACTCTTCCGAGAGACTTCAGTTCATTAGTCAAGGTTGTGAACTTTGTGTACATCTCTTGGATAGTCTCTCCTTCATTCATAGTGATGGTTTCATACTGAGAGTATAGTAGAGTACCTCTTGACCTTATTACCTGAGGTGTTCCTTCATGGGCTACTTGCAAGGTATCCCAAATCACTTTGGCAGTGGTGCAGCTTTGAATTATGCTGTACTCGTCTAAACCTAGTCCACACACTAGCCACTTTTTGGCCTTTGGATTATTCTCCCATTTCATTAGATCCTTAGGAATGCAACCAGCTCTAGTCTTTGGTATATCTATACCTTTAGTAGTCTTCATCATGGTAGCCAGAGAGGACCATCAAAGACTATGTCCCAGAGTTCATAGTCTTCTCCAATCAGGTGGTCCTTCATCTTGTTTTTCCACCAAGAGTAATATTGGCCATTGAAGAGTGGTGGCCTTGAAGTTGATTGAACTTCCCAATTTCCAGGTGGTGCACTCATCTTGATATTCTCCAAGGTGTTATCCTTTCAAGGATAACCTGCTCTGATAGCGATTGATATTTTAGACGTCAATACCACACAAGAAGATATGTTACTTTGTGTGGTACGTAATTTTCGAGTGGTGTCTCAATAAGAAGAACCTGGCTCTTCTTCATGTACTTACTTCTACTGTTGTGGAATATTAAAATCAGTAAAGTAAAAACACAGAGATTTTTATATGGAAAACACCTGGCTCAAAAGGTGAAAAAAACACGACCTACTCCTCAGTAAGATTTGGTCAAACTCTTCACTAAAAATTCGGAGCCAAACGGACTTACAAAATAAACTCTTTTGTAATCCTAGGACTAACTCTAATCCCTTTGTAGTAACTAGCCCCAAGCTAATTCTACAAGCCTCGAGTTAACTCTAACTTGAAAAACGCATGCCTATTACAATTGCTTCTATGAAAGCTGAAAATATACAATATTAAATCTCCACTACAACCAACTAGACTCAATAATTAATCAGATTGAACTAGTTCTTCTAGTTGAACTGTAACCTTTTAATCGTATAATGATTCTGCTAGCAAATTAACTATGGGAACTTTGCTTTCAGACTTTGATTCAATTCAGCTTTTGTGCATGTGTAATTCCAGCAGATATACATCAAGTATTTATAAAGTCAGTTGAGCTTGTCGTCCAATTCTAGTCAAACTCTAGATAGGTGAACAAATTCGTACCAAACTCAACTTCCTTTCTTTGTTACTTCCCTTGCTGAATTCGACTTCAATCTTCTCATGAGTTTGCAACCTTTTCGCATTAGGAGACAATCTCTTGGTTCATTGATATTTCACATTCAAAAATATCTCCTATGCATATACGGCTCATGTGCCAGCTATTCAGTTCAAGATGTGTGCTATGATGTACCTGGTTCAACTGGTCAGCCATTTATCAATCTTCAGAACTATGCAGTGACATGGGTCAACACTTGTGCTTGTTGAAATTTCTCAGAATTTATTGTAACAATTTCCTTTCCAGTTTGATTTTGCCCATCAACCTGCTTGGCACCTTTTCTCATCCGGTTATCTCTCACTTATTTGCATTGTTCTCCTACATTCCCAACTACCTTACAATTGATAGAATAATGATTGGATTGTTACGATTGTTTTGGCATTAGCCATTGCAGTATTTTCTTGTGTCTTCTTATCAGTTTCTACAAACAATTATAGATGCAGTCTCCAACAAGTTTCTTCATTATGACCTTGCAATTTACATTTCTTGAAATACTTAGGAATGTAGTCATATTGCATTCTCATCCATTATGTTCAAGTCTTTCCAGTACCCTCATCTTCAATGTCCATTCTCACTCACTTAAGTAGTTCCTCCAGTAGGTCTACTTGTACCTTAACTCTGGCATAGCTAGGCCTAGTTTTGTTCACAGTAGCCATATCCAAATGTAATGGGATACCAACAGCTGATGCCAATGAGAAAAGACACTCCTTCAAAAAAAAACGTAGGTAGGAGATTTTGAAAAAATCCATGCCATCACCTTAGGAGTTTCTTCACCAATCTTAAACTTAGAATCATATATCGAAGGTCGCATTTGCTATTCATAACCATCTTTATATTTCAAATAATATGCACCCTTTGGCGTAAGATTAGTATAATCTTCCAACAATGTAAGTCCAATAAACACATGACGAGCTCTTAATAATCCAACGTTACACTCACCTTTTATTCCATATTGGGCTGGTAATATACGATGAAGCTCCTGCAAATCTGGCCAACCATAAGAGAATTTTCCAAGCACTGCAAACTGAAGTCCCTCAATGATGTTCATCCTTTCCACTTCTACTTATGTCTATCTGATTAACGGCTGTCCATTGAGATATTCAACTAGTTTCATTGGAATTGGCTCGACTGTTTTTGTAGTTGTGTTCGACATATGCATGGCAGTATTTAATGCATTAGGTTTAAGGATATTTGAGTAGTCTAAGGGTTGGGTAGTATTTTTTGTTGTCGTAGGGGGTTGCGCAAGGGTGGTGGGAGGCTCCCCAATCGGCAGGGGTGGGCTACCACCGACAAGATTGGCCATGGCAGCAATGAACAAGTTGATCGCTTGGAAATCGCTAGAGCTTCTCTCTACTGCCTCCCTATGGTTTGTTAACTTAATTCACATAATTAATGATTATCTCAAATTAATTAAAATACTACTCATTTTTAACACACCTTACTATCCTGGTCATATGGTACCTTGTATGGCACTAGTCCATAAATACCGGGTAATAGCTCGGGTCGTATTTTATCCCAACATGTCACAAATTTACTCATCACTTGTTTGAAATATCATAATGCTTATAATCTCAAAATAATCTCATCCCGAACTTACGTGATTATCTTACGACGAAACTTTAACGTACGAAAATGCGGAATGTAATATCTCATTTCCGAGCATATATCACTTTATTTATGGTGCAATTCCTCGTACAAAAACATGGGGTGTAACATCATTCCCCCCTTTGGAACATTCTTCCTCGAATATTAAATGAAGCACTTATCATTTTTATTACTTATGCCGTCCGAATACTTTAGTACTCTCCTTGCCATTTAGGCAACTGTTCTGTGAATAATTCCAAAAACCAGGGCATTCCCGCCTTTAGGCCTCTTTCTCACACCATGACTTATGGTCGGAATCATTCCAATATCGTAATTGTTGCTACCTTCTATTATGCAGCCTGTATGACTTTGACCTTGTAAGTGCGCCTATGCGACTCTTTTCCCCTTTTTCCTCCAGCTTTTGGCCAATCTCTATGCCTCACTTTGTAAACATATACAAATCTTAACAAGATTTCCCTCTGGGCATCTATAGGTATCCTGAAGTTCTTCTCCCTGTGCTGTGTTGAACTTACGAATATTGTTATACCTTATTTCGTAGATCCATCTATCCACCTGTATGACTTTACTGCCATAACTCTTACTTTGATTTATCATTACTGAGGTTTACTACCAAACTCCAGGTTACACTCGTTGCTTATCCTATATGTATAAATCTATGTCGTTTAATGATTCTTCATTATAGTTCATCTTAAGAATGATGGCCTAATATCACCTCATACTTTGCGACCTTTGTCCAACTGTTGTAGATTCACCTTAATGTTGATCTATTATCTATCACTGATAACTTGATCCCTTATGTAACTATGCCACTAGGGCTCACGCCTCATCATTGAACATTTGAAGTCATTTTCTTGATCCACCTAATGGCGACACGACACTATTCTTCCATAATCGTATTTCATAGCATACCAATGTGATTTACCCTACGTGCGTATTTTAATCATGTACAATTCATGAAATCATTTGTAAAGACCCATAAACTTTTAAGTCTAAAAACAATGCTCGAATGGGTTCCCATGTGGTTATAACTGTAAAAATTCTTAAAACGGACCGTTGTGGAGTAAAAGCTACCCCGGGACTTAAAAGATAAAATTTTCCAGAATTGCGCAGGTCTACGATCAACTATGCGATTGCAGATTAGGTATGCGGACCGCATAGTGGTCGCATACGTGGACACTTGCTGTCCATTTTGAGGACAGTTGTGTGGCCCATAATGCGATCGCATTTCACAAATGCGGGCCGCATAGTTATCGCATTCTTGCACCTCTATTTTTGCGGAGGGAGTTATGCGACACACTATGCAATCACATAACAAGTATGCGTACCGCGTAGTGGTCGCATACCTGGGTAGTCTGCTTTCCTTTTTGGCCCATCCGAAGGCCATTTATGCGACAGGTATGCGGACCGCATAACAGGAATGCGATCGCATTCCTGACCGCATACCTGCTTCGGGGCTTCTAATTTATAATTTTAAAACGCGACCCTAGTTTAATAAAACACCTCTCCTCTTCATTTTTAAAGTCTATCTAACCAAAATAGAGAGAAGCGAGAGTGGGTTCTAGTGAGAGAAGTCCTAATCTTCCCCAAATTGGTCCTCTATCTCTACTCAAGCTTGGAATTAATCGAGTAGTCATCATCTTCTTCACCATAAGAGATAAGTCTTCACCCCATTTCCCCAAGTTCTCAGATTTTAGTTGGAATAGAACACACATAGGTAGGTTCTTGAAGAGGAGAGTTATGACCTTGCATGTATGTGAATACTCTTCTATAATCTAGCAAAGGGAAGTGGGCTAGGGAATCCTTTCAATAAAAATGGGGCTAGTTAATCTAAAGGATCACATAGTATTTGATAAAATGCCCAAATGAGTTCAAAGTTCCTAACTCTATGTTTGAATGTGTCACATTGTAAATTAGATTGAAGGCGTTAGAAGGTCTGGTGATTTGGGATAAAAATTTAAGGGAAATTCCAACTCGAGGTATGTATGGCTAACTTTAATCATCGTAGAGTCACCTTGTTGGTGTCCGAGCATTCAGTATGAGTTTTTGGCTTATGCATATGTGAATCAATTGTTCTAATGTGTTGAGGCGTAAGATTTTGTTCTCTGATTGTCCTAGTTGATTTCCATGGAACCATGCTATATGAGATTGTGAAATAGTGATTCTTTGTGCTTAATCTATCATGTGCAAACCTAGTTAACTGTTTAATACAACGGTATGAGAGGATATGCTGCCAAATGAAAGAAATGATAACGAATCAAATTGTTGAATGTATCTAAGTGTTAAATGTTGTGTAGCAAGTAATTGAAAGGAAATGTGGATTTATCTAATTGAACTATATGTTGATGGTATGCCTTATATGACTCACTGTTTGGTAATGATAAATATGGCCTTGATTTCACATGGTTATTTGGTTGTTACGAATGTATTTTCTTAAGGTGGGATCGGGTTGCACGCTGAAATAAAAGTAATAAGGGTGTAATGTGATTGTAAGGTGGGATCGAGTTGCACGCCGCAACAGAAGTAATAAGGGTGTAATGTGATTGTAAGGTGGGATCGGGTTGCACGCCGTAACAGAATAAATAAGGGTGGCATATGATTTTAAGGTAGGATCGGGTTGCGTGCGGCAACAGGAGAATGATTGAAATAAGAAATTGTGGAACTCTTATTTGTGTTTTCTGTACCTCTATGCAGTACTTGTTTGGTTTCTTTGACTATCTCCTATCTGTGTATTCTTTGATTTTACTTGGAGTAAAGCTTGTTCATACATACTGATACTACTCCATGGTACTAATGTCCCGTTTTCTGGGGGCACTACATCTTTTATATAGATGTAGGTGGTTCTATAGCAGGTAGCTCGGTCCGCCGATAGTGGTGCCTTCCTTTCATCTCCTCAGCAATTTTGGTGAGCCCCACTTCCTTTCGGGGTCGTGCGTAGTCTATGCCATCTTCTTTTGTATATTTTTTTCTGTTAAGGCATAGCCGAGGCCCTGTTGCCGGCAATTCTATATACTCTTCTCCGTATCTTTAGAGGCCCCATAGACATTCTGTGGGTTGTATATGTGTATTTGGAGTAGTTGTCGTACTCGTTTGTAATCATGATCCCGTATGAGGAGTGTTGTATTTTGGAATGTATGTTTTGGGAAGATTAAACATTGAAAATTCTAAAAGAGGAAATTTGAAAATGTTGCATGCTTGATTTTATTTTGCTGTTTCACTTATAAATGTACATTATGAACACAGTGAAATGCGTTGGGTAGGAAAGGAAATCCAGGTCCGCTTGACCGGGTTCATCCGGTTAGGTGTCGGTTTCGTCCCTCGATTTTGGGGCGTGACAAACTTGGTATTAGAAAGATCTATTAGAAAAGGGTTTCATTCGGCCAAGTGAGGCGCCTTGGGGCACACCGGCTCTTTTTGTCAGAAAGAAAGACGGATCGCTTTGGATGTGTATCGATTATCGGCAACTAAACAAGGTCACCTTTAAAAACATATACCCATTTCCTCGGATAGATGATTTGTTCAGCCACTTCCAAGGTGCTAAGTTCTTCTCAAAAATTGATTTGTGGTCTGGGTATCACTAGTTAAAGATCAGGTAGCAGGATATTCCTAAGGCTGCCTTCAGGACTCTATATAGGCACTTTGAATTTTTGGTAATGTCTTTTGGGCTAACCAACGCCCCAGAAGCTTTTATGGATCTTATGAATCGGGTTTTCAAACCGTTTCTTGACTCCTTTGTGATTGTCTTAATTGAAGATATCCTTGTTTATTCGCGAAGTCAGGAAGATCATGTTAATCACATTGGGGCAGTTCTGCAGACTCTTCATTAGTACCAGTTGTATGCAAAGTGGGGGAGGATGTAAAGACCCGTAAAATTTCAAGTCTAAAAACAATACTCAAATGGGTTCCCATGTAGTTATAAATATAGAAATTATTAAAACGGGCCCTTGTGGAGTAAAAAGTACCCTGGAACTTAAAATATAAAATTTTCCAGAATTGCGCAGGTCTGCGGTCCACTATGCGATTGCAGATAAATTATGCGGACCGCATAGTGGTCGCATACCTGGACAGTTGTTGTCCAGTTTGAGGACAGCTATGCAGCCCATAATGCGATCGTATTTCATGAATGCGGGCTGCATAGTTGTCGCATTTTTGCACCTCTATTTTGTGGAGGGAGTTATGCGACGCACTATGCAATTGCATAACAGGTATGCGGACAGCATGGTGGTCACATACCTGGGCACTCTTCTTTTCATTTTGGCCCATCTGAAGGCCACTTATGCGAGAAGTATCTAGACCGCATAATAGGAATGCCATCGCATTCCTGACCGCATACCTGCTTCGGGGCTTCTAATTTCTAATTTTAAAACCAACCCCAAGTTAAATAAAACACCCCTCCCCGTCATTTTTAAAGACTATCTAATCAAGATAGAGAGAAGTGGGAGTGGGTTCTAGTGAGAGAAGTCCTCATCTTCCCCAAATTGGTCTTCCATCTCTACTTAGGCCTGGAATTAATCGAGTAGTCGTCATCTTCTTCACCATAAGAGGTAATTCTTCACCCTATTTCCCCAAATTCTCATATTTTAGTTAGAAAAGAGCACACATAGGTAGGTTCTTGAAGAGGAGAGTTATGACCTTGCATGTATGTGAATACTCTTCTATAATCTAGCAAAGGGAAGTGGGCTAGGGAATCCTTTCAATAAAAATGGGGCTAGTTAATCTAAAGGATCACATAGTATTTGATAAAATGCCCAAATGAGTTCAAAGTTCCTAACTCTATGTTTGAATGTGTCACATTGTAAATTAGATTGAAGGCGTTAGAAGGTCCTGTGATTTGGGATAAAAATTTAAGGGAAATTCCAACTCGAGGTATGTATGGCTAACTTTAATCATCGTAGAGTCACCTTGTTGGTGTCCGAGCATTCAGTATGAGTTTCTAGCCTATGCATATGTGAATCGATTGTTCTAATGTGTTGAGGCATATGATTCTGTTCTCCGATTGTCTTAGTTGATTTCCGTGCCACCATGCTATATGAGAGTGTGAAAAGGTGATTCTTTGTGCTTATTCTATCATGTGCAAAGACCGTTAAATGTTGAATACAACGGTATGAGAGGATGTGCTACAAAATGAAAGAAATGATAACGAATCAAATTGTTGAATGTATCTAAGTGCTAAATGTTGTGTAACAAGTAATTGAGAGGAAATGTGGATTTGTCTAATTGAACAATATGTTAATGGTTTTCCCTATATGACTCACTATTTGGTAATGATTACTATGGCCTTGATTTCACATGGTTATTTGGTTGTTACGAATCTATATTCTTGGTGATGAAAATCCTTGAGATTGAATTGATTGGTTGATGTTGCTGTCAAATATGATTGTAAGGTGGGATCGGGTAGCACGCCGCAACAGAAGTAATAAGGATGTAATGTGATTGGAAGGGGGATCAGGTTGCATGCCGCAACCGAAGTAATAAGGGTGTAATGTGATTGTACGATGGGATCGGGTTGCACACCGCAACAGAAGTAATAAGGGTGTAATGTGATTGTACGGTTAGATCGGGTTGCACGCCACAACAGAAGTAATAAGGGTGTAATGTGATTGGAAGATGGGATCAGTTGCACGCTGCAACAGAAGAACTAAAGGTGGAATATGATTGTAAGGTGGAATTGGGCTGCGTGCCGCAACAGGAGTACGATTGAAATAAGAAACCGTGGAACTCTCATTTGTGTTTGTCTTACCTCTATGCAGTACTTGTTTGGTTTCTTTGACGGTCTCCTATCCGTGTATTGTTTGATTTTACTTGGAGTAAAGCTTGTTCATACACACTAGTACTATTCCATGGTACTAACGTCCTGATTGATGGGGGCGCTACATCTTTCATATGGATGTAGGTGGTTCTATAGCAGGTAGCTCAATCCGTCGATAGTGGTTCCTTCCTTTCATCTCCTCAAGAGTTTTGGTGACCCCCACTTCCTTTCGGGATCGTGCGTAGTCCATGCCATCTTCTTTTGTATATTTTTTTCTGTTAAGGTATAGTCGGGGCCTTGTTGCCGGAAAGTCTATATACTCTTCTCCCTATCTTTAGAAGCTCTGTAGACATTATGTGGGTTGTATATATGTATTTGGGGTATTTTTCGTACTCGTTTGTAATCATGATCCCGTATGGGGAGTGTTGTATTTTGGGATGTATGGTTTGGGAAGATTAAACGTTGAAAATGCTGAAAGAGGAAATTTGACTTATGTTGTAAACGCATGCTTGATTCTATTTTGTTGTTTCACTTATAAATGTACATTATGAACACGGGGAAATGTGTTGGGTAAGAAAGGTAATCCAGGTGCACTTGACCAGGTTCATCTGGTTAGGCGCCGGACTCGTCCCTCGGTTTTGGGGCGTGACATCATTATTCCATCGAAGGCCCAAATGTAATTCTTTATCTATCTTAATTACACATTCATTCTACTACTTTTGTAAAATTCCATCTCCTCTAAATGCTACTAGTCTTAGACTCCTTTGAGTTCATTCAGGCAATACTGAGCTTTCAATAACTTAAAGAAACCATCGGCTCTATTGTTTTCATAAGCTTAATCCTGATGTCTTATCCATTCTCATCACCTTCTCACTCGCCCTTTCTTAACCTTACTCCTATTTTCCTAAAACCTTGTCGCTTTACCATACTTCAGCTTGCTACCTACACATATTCATTTAAATTACTCGCAAATTTTCTTCAACTTGCTTGCAACATAGATTTCATTATGTTATTCTTGAACATGAAGTGAGACATCACATCATATCAAACTCGTCTTTCACTCCCTTGACTGGACCTCTCGATACCTAGAAACCATTGGCGCCACTGAGAATGCCGCTACCATTCCTTGATACTGAATCCCCGCGCTTCTAGCCTTTTATCCAAGTATGGACTATTCTCAACCTTCTGATTTTGAGTATCTCGTACGTTGTTCACCTTTACCTTCCTTATCTTAATATCTCACATCACATCTTCTATCTCTTTCAGGACCTCCCCTCCATATAGATAAAATTCATATCCACATCTAGAACTGCTATTAAAATACATACACCTCTTTAGACAACCTCGTAAGAGCTTCATACTAACCTATTATGAGGTTGGGACACTTCCAACTGGCTTTATCGTAGAGTCGTTATAGAATATGGATATTGTAATATCTCTCTTGTACCTCTAATATTAAGAGTGATTCTACAGTGTTCTTAATCATGTTGACTATAACTTTCTGTGTCCAATAAGCAGACTCCTAATTTACTTAGTTGATGTATCTCTTTAGTTTTCTCTTCCTTCTGATTTGCCTTTATGTACGATTAAGCTATCTTCCGATATATGGCTCATGGCATTTAGTTATTACTTTAGCCTTTCATGGTTTCTATGGAAAACCATGATACGGTCTTCTAATGATTCCATCCTTTGCCTATGACTTAGACCTAATTCCTTTTTTTAACTTATACCAGAGTGTTCTACGGATGATCATTAATCGAATAATTCCTTTTGTTCCATTTCATCTTTCTTCAAACGTAAGCAATTTCTTTTCCTGGTCTTTTTGCAACTCATATGGTCTCGAATATTACTTTTGGTTTTACTCCCCGCTCATTAGCCATGGTAGGTACTAGTTTCTTTTGGAGTGCATAAAATTTTGTACTGGGACTATTATTACAAAACAATTTCCTCTTCAGGTCACTGTGCTTTGGTTGAAACCTTCTTCCTTATTTCCTCAGCGAGTCTTTCATTGTAGTACTTAGGGGGGACCCTCTGACTCTTGTAAAGCTACGAGCTTATTACATCGTATACTCGACGCACCTTTTGATTTCCTTCCTTTCCTATAATTATCCGTAGTTATTTACTTCCACGCCCTTATGCTCCATAACATTCATACAATACCTTTAACTACCCCGACTCCTATCTGAATATATCTCAAGTATTATAATGATATTATTACGAGGATGAATTCACTATATTGGGTTTAACTATGCTTATCTTTCATGATCTCCTGATTCGTCGGTAACCACCTGTCTAGCCATAACTAGGCTCTTCATGAATCAATTGCTAATTACTCGTTGGCCCATTCTCATGTTAATATTCCACGTAATATTTCTTGGGTTTTTCCTTTTGTCTTAACTTACCTCTCTCACTGGCTGCTGATTAATCAATAACATCTTGGGCAAGAACCCTTACTTCCTCTCCTTGACGTTGTGCTTGCATAATAGTCTTGAATCGTACCACATCTGTAGGCTTTGAATAAGTGCAATCTCATCTCTTTTTCATTTTTTTAATTCTTCCTTTACCATTCCATAACTACTAGAACCACTTAATTATGACTTAATGCCACATCACTCTATATTCTCCCCTTTGGGGGAGTACCAAGGGTTGGAGATACGACGACCTACCTATAGATATTTTACCTCTTCATCATTGGCATCCTTTCACATCATCGATGACCCTTACTCTCCTTGCGGTAATCCTTTTGTACCAAGGATAACAAATTCCTTACTTACGATGGTGACACTTAGTGTAACGGGCACATACAGTCCCTTAAGCTTTACTTTGCTCACATTGCTTGTTTTAGGGAAGCATCATGTTTAATGACTTTTCTCTGAATCTTATGAATCTTCTTCTGGTGTACATTCTATTATCGCTAGAACGCAATCTGAAATTCTCATATGCCGACTATTATCAAATCACTCAATCCTTAATTCTTTTCTAGTTTATCTTGTTCACCATTCCATATTGATTTCTATTACTTAGGAGTCTAACTTCTTCTTCTGGTAATCACGTTAGCGTCATGAACTTATTTCTTGAAATGAGGATACGACTTTACGGCCTATACTCTTTTGTCATCTCAAGGCCTGTCACTTTTCGTTGTTTCCTTCACTTGACTATAGACTCTGTAATACTTTAATTTTTTGACCTATCGTTTTCTTCCATGTATCAAATCTTGCTCATAATGCTTCATTAACTCCCTTCTTATTTCCCTCTAACATCTATGTCTGTTACTTTATTCTGAAAACTCGAACAAGACATTCTTTTAGTTTTAGCTCCCCTTGCTCTATCTATTGACTCTTTGAATTACCTAACATTTTTTTCTCTACTGGCACAATCTTTCTATCAAAACCTATCAAAAGAAAATGTAGGCAGGAAAGAGATAGAACAACCCCGAAAGCCCTAATGATTATCGAAACAAATTGAGAATTTGTAATCATATTCTTCTTCTTTCTAATTCATTCACTGCAAGACTGGTTTTGAATGCCGTGAACATCATCTTTAACCAACCTCCACCGTACACCAAACAGGAAGAAAGATTTAGTCGTTTTCTCCTTTCCGCCAAACCAGAACGAGAGCCTATCGGGTTGATAAGAATGTCCTTATTTCACAGCGCTATAACATTCTCAAATTAGAGTCTGACTATATCTATTCAAAGTAGCATCCAAGAAAGCACACGCTAAGCAGATCTTTACCAAATCCATATATCCATGAGCATCCAAAGTTTCCTACTCATTGGTAGTGAGAAAGCAACAACATAGATATGTTTATGAAGCCAAGAGACACTCATCTGAGCCAGCGGATTCAAATTCTGCTATGCCACTACTCAAAGCAAGGACACAATGACTGTGTAAATCTTTGGTCTGCCTATCATTGTCCATATAGGGCTGACTCTTTTTTTGAGACAAGGGGGCACCTACTGATATTGACTAACATGTTGATAGGCTATAAGTAGGCCGCTTACTATTTCTATAAACGTTGGTCGCCTTTATACGGCTGACTCCTTTCCTGAGATAAGGTGACCCCTACTGATATTGACTGACCTGTTGATAGGCTATAAGTAGGCCGTATACTATTTCTATAAGGGTTGCTCGCCTTTATATGGCTTTGCTTAGCTATCACTCATAACGGTAGACAGTATTCGTGCCATACTAGAATACAAATATTTAGAGCTAGAAGCTTTGCCAGAAGCAAGAAAGATGAGGTCGCTCTTCTTCGTAGAAAAAGATTGTTTCGTACTTTACTTACGAGCTCGTGTAGTACTAACCTCTATCTCTAAAGCGAGGGAAGCCCTCAATTTAGTGGCTTCCCTCACCCTCCTCTTTCATTTTCACTTAAGCTTCCTGGGTTTGTTTGATTAATTAATTGGATACCCGAGACCTATAATATTTCATAGGAACAACTTCTATGACGATATGCATAAAGGAATGATTAGTTCCACAAATCTCACTGCACTGACCATAGTAAATTCCTTCTAATTGTACCAAAATAGAGTTCTGATGTAAATGACTAGGTACAACATCACATTTGACACCTACGTAAGGTACATCCCAACTATGAGGTACATCAGCAGATATTACAATAAAACATATATAATTTTTTGCTTGTACAACCACTCTATTGTCGACTTCTAATAAATGTGATTGACCCAATTCTGGATCATCTTCTGGAATTGTATAACTGCAAAAAGTGAGTTGATGTTCATCAGATATGTTATAGTCTGAATACTCATAAGGTAGGGTCGATGCCCGCCTACCCCAAATTGTACTTACAAGTTTCCCCGCAAAAAGCTCTCCATGCCTACTCTTATAAAGAACACTATTATTCTTTAGTTAGGTAGTTCTCCCGACCATAAGACCCTTTATTAGCGAGGTTAATCGAAGGTCAGGGAAATTTTATCAGCAAGAGGGAACCATTTCTCGCCCAGCCCTACTTACCCTATGTATTCGAGGGAGAGGCTAGAACCGAAAAAGACCAGGTTCCACATATATGAGACATGCAGAAGGTATGGGACGAGAAGTTTCTTGAATAGCGAATTCGATCCTATAGTCTTCTTCTTTGTTCGAAAAATGCACAAGGGTAAGAGATGCTAGTCGGCTCGGTGAAGTTGTAGCCTAAAAAAGATCCTGTCGGGGGCCAAGTGGAACGCTCGAGTATAGATTCCATATGCTCGTGTAAACGGCCGAGGTCGGCCGGCCCGTACACCTAAAAGGATCCAGCCATAGGCTTGACCGGATATCATTGGTCCACAAACAAAACTAAAACAAAGCTGGTTTTTAGTAGTAGTTCATGAGACCTTGAATTCCCATGTTCCAGCGTGCATTATGCCAAAAGGTCCCACCACCAACCCTAGCTAAGAAGTTGAGTCACCCTTCTTTTTTTTCTTTCAGAAATAGAAGAATAAAGAAAGAGATCTTCTATATCCTGTATTGGTCATAGGATCACTCTATGAATAGGTCAATTCTCTCTGACCTCCCACCGTTCACGACATCCCTTGCTTCTCGCAAGAACGGCTCCTCGGTGGAGGAGTAGAAGCGCCGGTCCCCTTCGGTCAACTTTCTTGTGCCTGCCATTACCTACCGTAGGACCTCTGTCCCCAAAGTGAAGAACGAGGAGCAGGAATAAGAGGTTGTCATCTCTCGGTCAAGTAGTTCGGCAATTACTACTGTGGTTATTGCCAACGGGGATCCCCATTCCAAAAGGTTACTAGGTCGGTCGTTAGGTCCAGAGTTGTATACCACTGCTATGGTTTCGATAGATTCACTACTTCAGCGCCCTTATTTGACATTGTAGGTTGAACATCTATTTCTCGTATATTTTTCCACACCGAGAAGAATGATGTGTACCTCCATCAATGACAAGAACGGAACCATAGGCTCCTATGCTGGGAGCATTGCGGGGTATAGGTCTAACAACCTCAACTCCCCGTTTCTAGCATGCTATAGTTATAAAAGTATCAGGACGGCGGGAAAGGAAGATTACCGGTAAGCCAGATGCTTCACGAACCATATTCAACTTTAAGGCATTTCATTTCACTTTAATCACCCTCGAGAAGAGGCGCACTCCAATATCATTGATGTTCAACGGCTTTTATAGTAATGGCTGGATCTACTATTACCTTGTCCATTAAGTATAACAGAGCGAACGCTGGTATATCTATGAACATAGGGATTGTATACGGTGAAACCGCAAGGCCGATTTTCGGGCTTCTTTAGCACTCCTAGTGAACTGGCCTCGGCTATATCGGTGCAGAGTCTGAATTTCAATCCCGAGGCGCACCCCTCGAGGAAGTATTCCGAGGAATCGATATACCTCAGGGAAGGGCAGGGATCGAATAACGTTATGGGAAAGCGGGAAGTTCCATAAAGTGTGTGGTTAAAGATGACAAAGTACGCAAAATAGTACGAGCTCGTATCGTGGCACAAATGGATGTACCCGTCATATCTCTTTGCATTAATTACACATGTACCATATTGGGATTCCCCCCATATATAAAAGGGACCCTTTTCACTTTGTAACGGATACGATATGATATTCAATATAAGAACAAGAACATACATTGCTCTCTAACAAAAACATTCTCTACAATTGTCTCATTAAATTATTGCTTCTCATTTATTGTGTTCTTGAGTTATTCTTCATTTATTGCTTGTTATTGATCATAAATAGGCCAACCTTAAGGCATTCAATATTGTTATACTGTTATCGATAGCCACTAATCAATCTCCTTGAGCGCGACATCGAGGCCTACCCGACCACCCTCGAGACTAGCCTCTTCGATACATGGTTTGCGCAATCGAGTTCTTTTTGCACTTATTTCATTTTTCTCGCTTCATAATCAACATGTACTACCTAAAAAATCAGTATTAAAATATATCACATATTTTTAGAACCACTAAATCAAATATAATTGTAGCTACCATTTTGAAGGTAAACAAGGATGATACTAGGAAATATGGTCTGAAGAATCTCGATACTAGTTCCATGAACAATCATTTGCATGATTGGAAGCGCGGCCCAAGATCCATAATACAAAAACCAAAATCAAGATAATGAAGAAAAAGACATTGTGATGTAAGTCTGTTATTCCTTGCATTATAGGTGTTGTTGCGTCTTGAGATCCAAATTGTCATGGTTCTGCTGCATCACAAGAAGCAATTGTGAGGAATACCCATTCTAGAACAATTTCCATTGTAGGCCTGATTTATGCTTATTATCAATGATTGTGGGAGCTTACCCCTATGGCTTAAGCACACCCTCTCTCTTCTAAGGATAAATACCCATATTATTGAACTATAGTTCCCCTCTACGAGATGAAGTCAACAGAGAAGAGGGGAGGAGCGCATATTTATTTTATATTAAAATAAAGAAAGCTTTATAAGTTTCCTTGCAGCGAGTTATAAGCGGGTTAGAAGCCCTTATAGCAAGTGCTAGCTCTTTTTATCCTATTGGGATTGAAGCAAGAGTGGAATGGTAGAAAGAAATATGTCCTTGTCTTCTCCTCTAACCGATACCTCCTCTTGACATGAAGGAATGTCCAATAATCCTTCGGGGTCTGGTATGTCCTGTTAGTTCTGGTCTAAGGAAGGCCGATCAAACAAAGGACTCATATAATGCCTGGTGTTGATTCGGTAATGCGCGTCTAGTGGAGAGCTTTGTCATCTCAAATAATAAGTGGATCTTAATCTTAAAGATAGCTGATGTCTGCTCTCCTTATTAGTTTAGTGACAATTCTGCTAGGTATAGGTAGGAAGTCTTCCATAAGTCACATTACTAGTCGATGACCTGATTTTGGAAGCAGTGAAGATGCCTTTACTGGGGGAACCCTTCCTTGCATTCTTTTATTGTATTTGCTTCAATTTCCCATGATTGAGACAAAGGTAGATGAGAAAAAATTCTTTTTCTTTCATAGTCTGCTAATTTTCATGTTCTTGCATCTCGTCGATAGGATAGGTTGATTTACCTTACTAGTCATATGCCCTAAAGGTTTACTGTTCAGATGGTACTTTTCAACAGATAAGCGAATCGCGCTCAAGTGGTGGTTGAAGAAATATATCATCCTCCTTTTCACTGTCCGGTCTGGCCTATGATTCTGTTATCCCATTCTGTTTCACGTAATAGCACGCTCCAAGCAAGCGGGCTTCACCAGTAGTAGCCTCCTGATTTAGTCGACTAGCTTATTTCCGGTAAAGATTACCAATCATACACTCCTTTCTTCTATATCTGGTGGAGCTATACACAAACATCTTGAGAACTGAGTGAGGACCTTATTTGAGATGTTTTTTCCTTCCAAAGAGAAATAATCACTCCTCTATCCTCGATCTACATCCTACCTAACTAGATGTCTCTTTTCTTCTTAGACACAGAAGGTTTTTGCTCTCGTATTGCAGGTTTTCTACTTCGTTAAGTTACACTCTACCTTGGTGATTAAGTTCCACTTTAGTTGGTGTGAAATGAGCAGATTGTGGGATAGGAGGTCTTGTCGGTATGGAACCTACCCTTCCGGAGTGAAGGATTGTCATTCTCTAGCCGAGTGTTTTTAATTTGGGTTAGAGTCGAGTGATGAGGCTCATGATTCTGTCGTTAGTGAGAATCAAGTAAACTCTATAGCCATAAACTAATGGAGCAGGTCAAGTCCGTTCCGCTTGAGGGATAAATTACATGGTTGACCTGCCAGTCCATCAAATATTGTAGCTTATCCTTAAGAGCAGGTGGTTCCTTGTGTGAAACATAGATGTAGAAGCATGCACCCTTTCTTTATCTTATTCTATGGGTAAGGAATCAAAGGCAGCGACCCAACCGTAGTTCTTTTTAGGAAGAAACCTCTCCCCTCTTTTGTGGGTTCACCCCTGAGTCTAATGCCTTAACGGCCTTTTAAGCGCCTCTCATAGCAGATTCGACACCAATGGGGTTGGATTGATCATATTCTAGCTTACTCTTCTAGAACTTTTGTGACTTCCATGCTACTAAGCTAATAAGATCAGGAGAAAATATTCTTGAAGAATTTTCATTTTATAACATAAGTAATCAAGGAGCTATGTATATAGCACTCAGATGAGGCTTACTGAAAAATGAAAGAGAACAGATTCAAGTTAAGTTAGCCCATGTGTAATACAACTACAAATGAAAGAGTAAAGCACATTATCTTCATTCTACTTCCAATTATATGTGTTAGGCACAGTAAGATTTTCCAATCCTCTAAGAAATCAATTGAAAAAGAAAATCAAGAGTGCTTAGTGCTTGGTCCTAGATAGTAGCTCCGGATGAACTGCCCGGCTAGGTACGATCGCAGATAGACACAAACAGGGCGCCACTTGCCTTAATGAGATCGAAAAAGAGGAAGGAAGGAGATGGAGCTTTTGCACAAGAACAAAGTTTGAGTCATATGGGATTGCTTGAGGAAGGACCACACACCATTCCAATGGGTCCTCTCTTTTCCTCGTTATATTTCTTACTTATGGATTTCATTAAGAAAAGTATCATTTCCTTTCTTTTGCAAGATTAAAAAAATTCTATCGACCAAGCTGGTTCACCTCTAGAATTACGTATGTAAATGTCTTTTTTCCTCCCTCTAGTAAAGAAAAGGAATCCTCAAACCAATAGATCCTAACCGGAGAGAGGACATTCCCCATGTTGCGGTTCAAAAAGGTCTCCCGATGCAAGTCACCGGGATCTAAGATAGGCATGTGCTTTTCTAACTCAAGACAGATAGCGGAAATTCTAAGAAGACAGATAGATATAGAAAATTTTTAGTGAGTTCGAGGAATCGTAAGTCTCTGAGTGCAACTCCAAATAGCTATGTGATGGTTGTCGCAATCGTAGCAGCTCTGTTATTGTTTGATTTTTTGTTGTCTGATGTAAAGACCCGTAAAATTTCAAGTCTAAAAATAATGCCCAAATGGGTCCCCATGTGGTTATAACTGTAGAAATTCTTAAAATGGACCCTTGTGGAGTAAAAAGTACCCTGGGACTTAAAAGATAAAATTTTCTAGAATTGTGCAGATATGCGGTCCACTATGCGATCGCAGATCAGGTATGCGGATCGCATACTTAGACAGCATGCTGTCCAATTTGAGGACAGTTATTGTAAGGACCCGTACAATTTTATTATTAAAAAAAATTAATATAATGCCGAACAAGTCCCCGAGTTGTTTATTGTGGGAATCTCTGAAACAGACCTAAATTGAGTAAGAAGTACCACGAGAGTTAAAGAATATAATTTTCCAGAGAGTAGGTATTATGTGACGCACTATGCGGTCGCACAGCGCGTATGCGGGCCGCATAATGGTCGCATACCTAGGCAGAATACTGCCCCATTTGAAGTCAACTATGCGATCCAGTATGCGATTGCACAATGTGTATGCGGACCGCACAATTGGTCGCATACCTGGGCAGTATGTTCTGGATTTTTGGCCCATCTTGAGGGCCATTGTGCGGTCAGATCTACGAACTGCATGTCAGGAATGCGACCACATTCCTGACCGCATTGTTGTGTCGGGCCCTATTTTTCTAATTTTTAAAACCCGACCCCAGTTTATTAAAACACCCCTCCCCTTAATTTTTAACCATTTTGTGAACAAAATTAGAGAGAGGGGAGAGAGTGTTCTTGAGAGAGAAAGCTTCATCTTTACCAATTGGATATTCAAAGTGACCCAGGCCTGAAAATTTCGAGTAATCATCTTCTTCTTCATTCTAACATGTATGAATCCCAAAACCTTTTTATTAGTTTTCTGATTTTAAACAAACGGGGGACTCTCGTGAATTGATTCTTGAAAATATAAGTTTATACCTTGCATGCATGATCATTAATGTCCATAATCTAGTAAGAGGAAGCGGGTTAGGGTAAAGTACACAAATAAGGGGTTGGTAATCTAATGGGGGAGTCACATAGCAGTTGATAAATGCTTAAAAAGAGTTCAAATTGTATGCATGGTTTCCAATTCTTAGTTGAATATGTTTAATTGTGAACTAGAGACGGTACTAGTCGGTCCGGTGATTTGTGAGTAAAAGTTGAAAAGGAATTTAGACCCCAGGTATGTATGAAGTTGTGAAAGGTGTTTGATGTGTAATGAACGAACGATTGATAATGTGCTCAAATGTGGGAATGCGTAAAATAGTTGAAAGCCATACATGGAAAGTAATGAAAAAGAGTATTGTGAAACAATGTAACTGAATTGAGTGATTGTGTCAACACCGTGTTCATGAAATTACTACTTAATGAGAGTTATGGTTCCTTGGGCCCAAATACATGAATTGTTGATATGAACTTGTATTCCTTGAAGTGATGAATCTTGTGATGTAATTTTTTGTGGTTGCTGTTATTAAATATAATTGTCAAGCAGAGTCAGGTTGCGCGTCGAAAGACGAAGTAATAAGGTTGATGGATTGTGGTGATAAGGGTTGCCAAGGTAATAAGGGTGGCCGAGGTAATAAGGATGAAATGTGATCGTTATCACTACTGAAATGAAAATCTATGAGCTCTTGAATATGATGATGTTGAAAGGGAAAAAATGAGAGATTGTGCATATTGTTTTATTTTGGTTGTTTCCTTCCACATGCATTGATTAATTGGTTCTATTGCCGTTCCCTAATTGTATATTTGCTTGATTATACTTGGGATAAAGTTTGTTTATACATACTAGTACTATTTAACAGTACTACTGTCCCTTTTGCCGGGGGCGATACAACATTTATATGGATGTAGGTGGGTCCATAGCAGGTTGCTCAGCTCGCCGTTAGTGGTGCCTTCTCCTCACCCCTTTCAACTGTACTGGTGAGCCCCATTTCCTCTTGGGGCCATGTGTAGTTCAGGCCTTCTCCTTTTTGAGTGTATTATGTATTGTAAGTTATAGTCGGGGCCTTGTTGCCGGCAAGTATTGTATAAGCTCCTAGTACTCTTAGAGGCTCCGTAGACACTATGTGGGTGCATATACGTATTTTGGGCAGTGGTTGTATGTATTTGTAATCGTGGTTTGTATTGGGAAGTGGTGTAGCTAATATGCATAAATTTGACTTAATGTGGTATTCACACACTTTATGCTTCTCACCGCTTTGCGTAAATAATGTATGTTATAAACACGGGGAAACGCGTTTGGTGGGAAAGGCAAATCAGGTTTGCTTGATTGGGGGTCACCCGGTCGAGTGTCGGTCGCGTCCCTCGAATTTGGGGCGTGACAGCTATGCGGCCCAAGATGTGATTGTATTTTGAGAATGCGGACCGTATAGCTGTCACATCCTTGCACCTCCATTTTTGCGAAGGAGGTTATGTGGCCCACTATGCGATCGCATAATAGGTATGTTCCGTATAGTGGTCGCATACATGGGCAGTTAGGTTCCTTTTTTGGCCCATTTGAGGGCCATTTAAGCGACAGGAATGCGGACCGCATAACGCATTCCTGACCACATTTCCTTCTTCGGGGCTTTTAATTTCTAATTTTTATACCCGACACCAGCTTAATAAAACACTTACCCCCTTTTTATTTTAGTAGGTATTTGAACAAAATAGAGAGAAGGGAGAGTGAGTTTAGTGAGAGAAAGTCTTTTTCTTCATCAAATTAGTCCATCATCTCTACTCAGGCCCAGAAATTATCGAGTAATATTCATCTTCTTCACCATAAGAGGTAACTCCCCACCACATTTCCATTCAATTCTCAGGTTTTGGTTAAAAATGGAACACACATGAATTGGTTCTTCAAGATGAAAGCTAAGACTTGCATGCATGTTCATGATTTGTCCTAATCTAGAAAAGGGGAGTAAGTTAGAGTATCCTTCCAATAAAAAGGGGATTAATTAATCAAAGGGATCACATAGTGTTTGATAAAATGCCCAAATGAGTTCATGATTTCTAATTCTAAGTCTAAACATGGTTTCTTGTAAATTAGATTGGAGGCGATAGAAGGCCCGGGGGGTTGAGAATAGATCTTAAAGGGGAATTTTGACTCGAGGTATGTATGGCTAACTTTAATCTTTGTAGAGTCACCTTGTGGTGTCCGAGCATTAGGTATGCGTTTCTGGCTTATGTATCTGTGAATCGATTGTTCTAATGTGTTGAGGCGTAAGATTATGTTCTCTGATTTTCCTAGTTGATTACTATGCCACATTGCTATATGACATTGTGAAAAGGCAATTCTTTGTGCTTATTATATCATGTGCAAAGCTCATTAAATGTTGAATATATCGGTATGAGAGGATGGTATGCAAAACGAAAGAAATAATAACGAATCAAATTGTTGAGTGTATCTAAGTCCTAAATGTTGTGTAGCAAGTAATTGAAGGGAAATGTGGATTTATCTAATTGAACTATATGTTGATGGTATGTCGTATATAACTCACTGTTTGGTAAAGATTATTGTGGCCTTGATTTCACATGGTTATTTGGTTTTTATGAATGTATATTCTTGATTATGAAAATCCCTGTGATTGAATTGATTGGTTGATGTTGCTATCAAATATGATTGTAAGGTGGGATCGGATTGCGTGTTGCAACAGAAGAAATAAGGTTGATGTTGAGAAGAAATAAGGGTGGAATGTGAATTATACGGTGGGATCGGGTTGCACGCCGCAACAGAAGAAATAAGGGTGGAATGTGAATTGTACGGTGAGATCAGGTTGCACGCCGCAACAGAAGGAATAAGGGTGGAATGTGAGTTATCCGGTGGGATCAGGTTGCGCGCCGCAACAAGAGAACATTGAAATAATGAAACTGTGGAACTCTCATTTGTCTTTTCTGTATCTCTGTGCAATATTTATTTGGTTTCTTTGACTGTCTCCTATCCGTGTATTGTTTGATTTTACTTAGAGTAAATCTTGTTCATACATACTAGTACTATTACATGGTACTAACGTCCCTTTTGCCGGGGGCGCTACATCTTTTATATGGATGTAGGTGGTTCTATAGCAGGTAGCTCAGTCCGTCGATAGTGGTGCCTTCCTTTCATCTCCTCAGCAGTTCTGGTGAGCCCCACTTCCTTTCGGGGTCGTGCGTGGTCTATGCCATCTTCTTTTGTAAATTTTGTTCTGTTAAGGTATAGTCGGGACCTTGTTGCCGGCAAGTATATATACTCTTCTCCGTATCTTTAGAGGCTCCGTAGACATTATGTGGGTTGTATATATGTATTTGGGTTAGTTGTCGTACTCATTTGTAACCACGATCCCATATTGGGAGTTTTGTATTTTAGAATGTATGTTTTGGAAAGATAAAATATTGAAAATGTTAAAAGAGGAAATTTGACTTATGTTGTAAACACATGCTTTGATTCTATTTTGCTGTTTCACTTATAAATGTACATTATGAACACGGGGAAATGCGTTGGGTAGGAAAGGCAATCCAGGTCCACTTGACCGGGTTCATCCGATTGGGTGCTGGTCTCGTCCCTCGGTTTTGGGGAGTGACATCTGATCACACTTGAAATATCATGAATACCCTTTGTCGTCTCTCTTTGATTTTCCAGAGATTTTTCAAGAGTTTGGTAGTACTTTTCATTGCTTCCTTTCATATGAACTTTTTCTTTACTTGGACCATTTCATTTCTCGATTCCCTCGATTGGCTACTTTTTTTAATAGAGGGCATTCCTCTTTACGGCGGAGACGCTGGAAGGGGTGTTAGCTCTTCGACAAAACCAAATATTCGTGCAGCTGAAGAAGATCCAAGGGATCGGTCCGAGATCGAAATAGCTTGAATCAATTTGTATTGGCTAAGATTAAACAACAAAAAGATTTCTTAGCCGAACAGATTAGCCCTCTAATTGAATTGGAGAAGGTACGACTAGTTAGAAGATTGTGGCACCGCAACTTGGGTGAACTTCCATCACCAAGTGAGATGGTTGAAATTATTATTAACCGCTTCGCCAGCAAAGCTGTCAATAATACCAAAAAACCTAATATCTCTAGGGCGAATTTACGCCACGTGAGGGTTCGGTTGACACGAGCACAACAATCGGTGCAGCAGCATGGGAAGGGAAACATGAGTATAGAAAATCATACATCTTTAATATTTGAAGGATATTTCAAGTAGAAGAGCTGACATATTGCTTCACATTTGAATTTCTCTTACATTCTACGTTCCCAAAATGGATACTATCAAATATTTCATATTTTCTATGATTATCTCTATTTCAGGTATCGGGTAATCCTCCTTAATAGATGAAATATTTCTATTATGTCAATGCCACTTGAACCAATGTAATTATCTGTGAATTCAAACTCTTTGGTATTTTTTGTTTCTTCAGATGATATGATGGGTCAATCATTTGCTTCATTGGTTCCAATGGTGGCAACTACGGAATCTGCTATTGGGTTAGCTCTTTTCGTTATTACTTTCCGAGTCTGAGGGATTCAGGAAGAATCGCAGCAATTCCCCAATCCTAATGAAGCATTTCCTCCAGAATCCAATGAAAAACAAAGATTACTTAGGATCAACTTGAGAATTTGTGGCACCGTAGTAGAATCATTACCAATGGCACTCTCTGCGCTTAAGTGCGAAAAGACATTGCAAGCTTTGTTATGCCGAAACCTAAAAGTTAAGTCAGCAATACTTCTAAATGCCACTTCGTCCCATCGCATCCGTCTTCGGGATGATATAGCCATAAATATGCACGTCTTAGTGGGGAAAAGATTTTGCCCTTGGTGTAGCTCAAAAGCATAAATAGTCTAGTTCATTCCAGAGAGCTTGGTGGTCTTAAGAATGGTTCGGGTGGGTGATTCTCTTAAGAATAAAGAATTATAATAGAATCTAATTCATGTTCAGGTTAACAACAGAGTAGATTCAATACCAAGACGCTTGAGAGAAAATGCTAGCCTTGTATAAACACTATTTCTGTTTATGTCAAAGGTGCCCACAACTAGAAGCAAGATTTCGAGTAGAATATTCAAAGCTTTTAAGTAAGTAAGATGGATGGATTTGGAAGAAAGTGAAAGAACTAGTTGCATATATATAGATATAGAGAAATTCCTTTCTCTTCAGAGGGTGATGTTAGGGTTTTGAGATCAGTTCTACCGTCGAACAGGTTTTCGACCTGAAAAGCTCCATAGAGCTGTCATATGCGGGTACTACGAGGCCCATGACTTTCTTTATCTCCTCATTCGTCAACCATGTATTAAGATTTTCTAAGGTCTCTTTGATGGTAGCGTATATTATGCATGACGTCTCTCATGCCTCCTATTGTACCAATGTCTCCGGTTTAGGGTTTAAGGAATAAGGTAATGAAATTCCAGTAAGAACTTTCGTTGTTGTTACGACAGGCGGAGAGCAGTGCCCTATTGGTCCAATTCCTGCTTCCCCTTGGAATCGGTAAAGGGGCTGGTAAGCGCTTCCCAAATAGATTACTTTCTCTTCATTGCTTCACTTGCCGTAGTAATACCACCCCTTTATAAGCTTTCCCTATCGCTTTGATGAACCTCTTTCTGATTTTTCTCTAGAGTTAAAGAACAGATTCTTTCCTATCCCTTATTTTTCTATGTAAGGCCCCGTAAATTTTACCTAGAAACCCGGTACTTCGTGAGGTCAATATTACATTTATGTGTTTTCGGAGTTTCGGGTTGAACAATGCGCCGAGGAGTTGATATTTTTCATCTTGGCTACACCAGGATTTAGCCAGGATAAAGTCAGGCTGGACTACAATTTAGGCTGGCAACTCTAGGTCTGTTTCCCGGATCGAAATTTTGGACTATCCTCTATTCCATTTTTATAACCCAACCCAGCTTCGTTAAATACACGCAATGGGTCATTTTTAGCAAAAAATCTGATGTTTTAGAGTGAGAGAGGTAGCCCTAGAGATAGAAAGTGATGTTCATTAAAGCATTCTTCAATTCTTACACAAATCTTTGAATATTAACAATGAAAACACACAAAACCTTCATCCTTGAGGCAAGATTCTACACTCTAACCTCTAATTTTGAATTTTAGCTACAGATGGGTAATTATTAGGAAAGTTTGTAGGTATTGGAGTTGTTATCTTGCTTGCATGTGTTATCAATGGGTGTGGGAACATTGTTGAGCTAAAAAAATTTAAGTATGGGTTGAAGGTTGATGAAATCCTCTATAAAAAGACCTTAAAGACTTAATGCACACCTAGTGTTGGATGGGACGCTCAAACGAGCCAAGACTATGAATATCTTCCTAATTTGTGTTCAAGATTGTTATATCTCAAAATAGATTAGGATTTCTAGGATTTACAGGACGTTGTAGTAATTTAAGGAAAGCTCAAGCAAGGTATGTATGGCTAAAACCCCTCTTCCTAGATATCCGACCACCCTGGTACCCCTACGATTTGGCGTATGTTGTGAATATTGGCTGATGTAATAGATGACATCATAACGTGCTTGTATAGTAAAGTCTATGTGTAACTTGCATTCAAAGGCTCCCCATAATGCTATAATTGTTACTTAATAATGTATTGGAGTCGTGGAAAATGTGTTAAACTGCCATAGAAAGTGATAGTCCCTACATGCCCATGATTCATGTTGTTCTCATTCGTACTTGATGTTTGCACTGCACGAATTGCTGATGGAATTGGTATTAATGTGAAATGGGTGGGAAGGAACTTGAATTGAGAGATGCGGCCAAGTGCCAATCAATAATTAATAACTGTGGCCACTAGCATTTACCGAATTGAATATGTTCATGAAATAAGAGATGCGATGATTGATAAAATTTCAATATCTTGAGTAAGACAGGCTTGCCGATAGGTCCGAGATCGGACATCATGAAGGTCACATGGCGGTACTGTGCTATGAACTGAATTGAAATTGAACCAGGAAATTGTATTATGTATACATGTCTCCAAGAGAGACGACCTAGCTGATCGGATTGTGATCGGACTATGTATAAAAGTACGGTGGTAGTGTGGATGATAAGATGGTAATGCTAGCGATGGCCAAGTTAAGTTATATTGATTTATCTTGATGGCTTAAGTGATTTCCTATTTGATGATTAAGGTGTTGTCTATGTTCTCTTGATTTAATGATTAACTTTCTTTGCATTTTATTGATTTATTTTCTTTTCTAATAAGATGGGTTTTAAGTTATACATATTAGTACCATTCGATGGTACTAACGCCCCTTTTGTCGGGGGTGCTACGTCTTTGAATGGATGTAGGTGATCCCTTAGCAGACAGTACCGGTCACAGCTAGCAGTGCTTCCTCTCCTCAATAACTTTTGGTGAGCCCCTTCTTTTCCAGGGAATGAAGATATTTTTCTTTTGTTTTTATGTTACATGCTAAGGTATAGCCGGTGGCCGGCATTTGTCACAATTATTTTTTGTATCTTTAGAAGGCTCTGTAGACAATGTGGTGGGCTGAGTACGAATTTTGGGGGAAGTCTGTGAATTGTGTTTACTCTTTTGATTTATGTTTCATCAAATTGTGATATGCATGCGCTTTAGCTCTTAATGATGTACTTAATGAATCGGCTCAGTAACGCACTTGAAGTTTTCCCCATTGTCTAATTAATGAAATCATGTTTCCTCTTGATCGCAAGTGAGTCAGGTAGATTGTGTCTAGCAGGCTTGCTAGGCCGGGTTCACTCGGTTGAGTGTCGGTCGCGTCCCTCTGATTTGGGGCGTGACAGTTCATTAATTCTGTTTTCCGCTAAAGGAAGCATGAAAAGCACCTAAATTGTAATACGTAAGAGGAAGGAAGACTAAGAAACTATGGTACTATTGGAACCCCAAACTAAAAACTACAACTGGAAATCCAACTTTAGGTGCTCATTATGATCAGAAACTCACTTCATGGACCTCGCATATAACATGGGGAGTCACGTTAGCACCCATATTTAAGAATAAAAGAACAAAGACTTGACTAGACGGTATTCACAAGCAGATGAAAAACATGAGTGAAGAAGGGTCTTATGATACCATTTTTGCTGGTAAAGAAGATGTTCTTGTTCTTCAATTCCCCAAACCCACTTCAACTTTCAAGATTGGGTTGGTGTTCCGATAGGCGAGAAATGTAAGCACCGCGAGGTGTGAAGCCAGATCGTACTAAAGACAATGAAAAAATTTAGAAAATGAGAGACTAACAAAAAAAGTAAAAGCAGAATGAAAGACAGTCCTATATTTACAAGGACGAGATTTTTCACGAAGAAAGTTTCGCGCCCAACTGCTTGTATATCGATCGAAAAGAAGCAGATGCAAATGATATCAATGGTTATTCCTTCCTATACCATCTATCTATAAGAGTTTCTTGATTCGCCCCCATCTTTAATAGGACTGGACTAAGTTCGGATAGATCTTCGTCCCATTTCACGGATGCATCGTATTGAGAATTTACTTGTCAGATTAACCACTAATATGGAGAGTTCCCGGTATTCCATCTCGTTGGCAACTGAAATAGATCTAAACAAATTGCACGGTACCCCAGACCGAAGAAATTGAAAAATGATATGAAAAGAATATCAATATAAGGCCCAGATGTAACCTGTGAGGAGGAAGCCTACACCGGCATGCAACTGCTTTCTCATTGTCTCCATTAGGGTTCGTAGTCTCATCTTGAAAAGGTTATTTTCTTTCTCCGGATATACTCTAAAATTTCCCTGCTACCCTATCAACATTTCAGTAAATATCAATAGTGGAGGAAGAAGAAAAGTACCATTTTTGAGTTAGTCTTAATAGTTTAATAATTCAACTACTGGTCTTCTTGCCTAAAAAAAGGAGTCATCCCAACATAGGCAATGATAAAATAACCAAAGATTTATGCAGTCGTTGTGTGCTAGCTTTGTTCACCAGCATAAAAGAATTCCAAGTTGCTCGGCATACTAGCCCTATAATGGAGTCAGACCCAACCACACTCTCTTAGTATAAAGCGGAGCAGGACCGTTGGCCTGATCTGTATCCCCACCCAACCGCCCTGGCGTATGTTTTCGAATCAACTGCATCGTATGATGTTATAGCTCTTGCCAACTACCCTGGAAATGAAAAATAAACTCTATCATCAACCCTTCCAATCGTTAGTTCATGGCGGTAACTTTACCCCATGCAGTCTTTGGTTGTGAGCCCTGCCTAGAGGGAGGTGCTAAGGGAAGGGCGTAGAATTAAATCAGCCTCGCCTTTCAGAGGTTTTCCACACTTCTGTGAGCACCAATTGGAAATCCAATATGATTTCTAAAAAGGAATTCAGCACAGGTGAGAGGACCCCACTTTCCCACATTCCTCTCCCCACGATAAGAACACTAGAGATGCACGCACGTGGGCCTTGTCTATCAAACGTCGACCTTGATTCTTCACTTCAAGGAATAGAGTCGCTGCCCAACACTACATATATAAAAGATAAAGAATCGATCACTAGGTCCCGGGCAATTCTACCTTCTTTCTATTATCAAACGCTCATGCGTCCCCTTTCTCCCACTCTTTTAAATCTTTCAATAAAGCCTTCTTAGATTTGAAGCTGCAACCAGTATGTTGGAAAGTTTCTGCATAAGGTGTGGATCCTCAAAAAATGCTTTTCTGGGGATGCGTTGTTCAATTCTAGTTTCCTTATTGTCCCTTCCAATACATCCCTTCTAACTTCCATATTTACAAAGGAAGTGAGAAAGGTCGAAAACTCTCTTTCGAGAGCCCATTTTCTTGGGCTCAGTGGCCCAAATCTCAAGGCTAGATCTAGATCCACCATAGCCTGTTCAGCATGAGGAATGGCTAGCGGAGCATCAGGATTTCCTTGATCCATTCTTAAGATCTTAGCCCCTCTACCAACTCGCTCCCAATGACATTAGGGACTACCTCATTTGGACTGTAAATAATATAACATTTCGTAAAAGAAATCATTTATGTGTTTTTGGTCTCGTTGAATAAAATGCAAATGAAATGACTTACTAGCCACAATATATCCCCGACACAACCTACATGCACAAATGATAGTTGTTTAGAAGTTGAAAATAATTTGAGAAGATAATGTAATGAGACGTATTATGTGAACTTTTGGGATCATAGAGAAGGAGGGAAAAATGACAAAACAAAAACTACAAAGGAAAATTAATAGAATCTCACTCATTTTGAGGTAAGATTTACTTAGCTCGATCCTTGCTCGTGAAGCAAAAAGAAAAGCTTTATCAGATTTCCATCGATTACTTAAGCCTTTTTCCTAAGGGATTTTAAAGACCAGCCATTAGCGGACTCTTCTTATCTTTTCTTTTTCACCGGGCTTGGACCATGTCTCCCGAACAATCTCAGTACATATGGCTCAAGACGATTCCACATACCAAGGTCGGAATGGGATCGAGTGTTTTCATGTCTTACCGTAGTGCTTGCTTTGTCTTGATTTCCGATTGATGAACAATAAGGAAAATGGAACATTCTATTTTTGACTCGCCCTGGCTACGTTTCCTTTGGACCCTTCGTCCGCCCGCCACCAGTGGAAGCAAGCTAGCCTGTTATCTTGGAAAGTTGGGGGAAGAGTACACTTCCATCGTGAAAGATTCCATCCAGCCACATGTTTCCCTACGGCTACCTTGTTACGAATTCACCCAGTCGAATACCCCACTGTGGTATGCGCCAATAAGACCACCAAAGGCCTTTGTGGCACTAGTGTGCCACAGAGTCATAGGTGATCATTGGTCTGATTCTTCAGGTGAAACCAATTCCCAGGGTGTGACAACCGATGTGTACAGGGCTCGGGTACATATTCACCATGGCATGATGATCCACGATTACTAGTGATTCCAACTTCACGTTCCCAAGTTGCAGAGAACAATCCAAACTTGGGCACCTTGCTTCCCATTGTAATTTCCATTGTATCACATGTGTGTCCCAACCCATAATGGTCATACGGACTTGCCTTCATCCCCACCTTCCTCCAGTATATCATTGGCAGTCCTTCGTGAGTGCGACACACACCTTTTTGTTTGTTTCGAAATCTTTTATTTGGGAGGGGCATACCAAACTCACTATGTACCACACCACCGGGTGGCTCGCCTGACTTCCGAGTCTTCCTCTGTCGTCGACTCGACGTCGTCGTCAACTGCAAGATAAGGCCAAAAACATGACTTTACTAAACAAGTGAGCAAGGCCCTTTCTATCTAAAGCATGATGATTATGATGAGTAAATGTAAGGTCTTCAGCAGATCATGTGTGTACTATGACGTGTAAGCTACTTGATAAGGATCCTTAAGCCAATAATATCTATCCACTCATATGGTAAAAATAACAAGAGAATCAGAAGACAGATACATGTTTCAACAAGTAAAAGAAGCAAGATGAAGAAGGGTATGAGGTACTCAGCTAGTGAAGATTATCATTATTTACCATTCAGGAAGGGAGATATAAGCATTTTGAGTTACCTTCAAAAGTATCATAGGTATGTATAATCGGCCACACCCATCTCAGTTATGCCTTATGGAAGCTAACAAATATGGTTTAAGAGAATGAAGGGATAAGAGGAACCCGATGGTATTAGAGTAACCCAAAAAGGATGGATTGTTTGTTTACGTCAATTGACATTTACGAATGATATTACAAATGTGCTAATGGATCTCCTTGTGAGACACCTAGATGGTGCACTCTAGAATAATATAGCTAGATATAAATATTTGAGTTATCAAAAAAAATTTACAAATATAGGAAATGGAAGCCTAGAAGGGATAAAAATTACCTTAAGCATGGCTCTCGTCCTTAGTAGAGAGAAAATGATAGGCAACCCGAAGAGCCAGTGGATGGAGCAAAGGGGAGTTAAAATCCAAAGAATTTCTTGTTGAAGTTTTCAGAGTAAGGTGATAGACAGAAATGTTAGCAGGGAAATAAGAAGAGAGTTAATGAAGAATTATGAGTAAGATGTGATACATGGATGACAACAGTAGATAAAAAATGACAGTATTACAGGGTCTATAGACAAAGGAAGGAAAATATGAGAGGTGACATGCCTTGAGGCAACAAAAGAGTATAGGTCATAAAGTCACATCCTCATTTTGAGAAAAAAGTTCGTGACTCTAACATTATTACCAAAAAGAAAAAGTTAGACCCAGATCAATAGAAATTAGTTTGGATTTATGAACAAGATAAACTAAAAATGAATTAGGGACTGAGTGATTTGATAATAGTCGACATCATGAGAATTTCATGTTGCGTTCCGACGATAATAGAATGGACGACACAAGAATACCCTTTAAAGGTCATTCAGGAAGATGCTTCCATAAGGTAAGCAATTTGAGCAAAGTTAAGATTAAGGGACTATGTGTGCCAGTTATACTAGGTGTCACCCTCGTGAGTAATCCTTGGTATAGAAGGATTTACGAAAGACAAGTAAGGGTCATCGATAATGTGAAAAGACGTCAAAGATGAAGAGGTAAAATATCTATACGTAGATTATCATAGCACTAAATCTTAGTACTCCCCTAAAGGGGGAATATGGAGTGATGTGGCATTAAGTCAAAATTAAGTTGTTCTAGTAACTATAGAATGATAAAGGAAGAATGCGATGAGAATGAGAAAGGGATAATATTGAACTTATCCAAATCCTACCGATATGCTACTATTCCAGAAAATTATAGAAGTACAACGCTGGGAAAAGGCAGTAAGGGTTTCCCACGGGATGTTATCGATAAATAAATATGAATGAACAATTCAGACACAAAGAGCTAGTGTGATAGGTAAGTTAAGACAAAGAAAATAACCCAAGAGAGATTACGCAGAATATAGATATGAGAATGAACTAATGAGTAGTCAGTAGTTGATTCAGGAAGAGCCTCGTTATTGCTATACAAGAGGATACAGACAAATCAACAGATCGTGCAAGATAAACATAGTGAACCCTAACATGGGGAATTCAGTCTCACAGATAGGAGTTGGGGTAGGTAAAGGTACTTTATGAGGGTTACAGAAATAAAAGAGAGTGCCACTAGGAAGACAGTCAAAATATCAATTCAAAAGCAACCCTACAAACACAAAGGCGTGGAGGTAAATAACTATGGATAACTATAGGCAAGGAAGGACATCAAAAATTCCGTCGAGTATCTGAAGTGATAAGCTCGCAGCTTTACAAGAGTCAGAGGGTCCTCCCTAAGTACTAAAATGAATGACTACCTGAGGAATTACGGAAGAAGGCCTCAACCTAAACATAGTAACTTGAAAGAGAAATGGTCATATAAAAACAATCTCACTACAACATTGTATGCACTCCATAAGAAGGTGACACCTACCGTGGCTAATGAACGAAAAGTAAAATGAAAAGTAATATTCGAGATCATACGAGTTGCATGAAGATTCCAGCAAGCGTGGGAACTAAAATAAGCTAAGTATGCACGCGAAAGAGGGGCAGAAAGACTATGAAAAGTAATAACTTACGTTTAAAGTAAGTTGAGAAGGAACGAAAGGAATTATTCGATAAATGATTCAGAGTTAGTTACGTCATGAAAGCACTTAAGATTTTGGAGTTTCACCCATGCAGCATATATGTTGAAAAATACAACCCTAGAAGACTCCAGTATAAGTAAAAGGAAGGAGTTGAGTCTTGGTCATAGACAAAGGATTTAATTGTTAGAAGATTGAATGAAAGATATAGAAAATGTGATGCGAGATTATAAAGCAAGTAAGGTAAAGGTGAACAACGTATGAGATACTCAAGTGCAAAAGGTTGTGAATAGTCCATACATCAGATAGAAGGCTAGAAGCATTAGGATTCAGTATCCAGGAAGGATAGCGGTGTCCTTAGTGGCATATTTTCCAGCTTATGGTTTCTAAGTATCAAGAGGTCTAGTTAAAAGAGTAAAGAAGAGTTTACGACGATTTGATGTCTCGCTTGATGTTCCAGAATAACATAAGCAAATCTATGGTGCAAAAAAGTTGAAGAAAGGTTGCTAGTAATATAAATAGATAAGTGTAGGTAGCAAGCTAAAGTATGGTAGAGCGACAAGGTTTTAGGAATACAGGAGTAAGGATAAGAAAAGGCGAGCGAGAAGATGACGAAAATGGATTGGTCCTCGGGATTAAGCCCATGAAAACAAGAGAGCTGATGGTTTCTCTAAGTTATAGAAAGCCCAGTATATCCTGAATGAACTCAAAGGAGTATAAGACAAGTAGCATTTAGAAAAGATGCCCTTGGTAGTAGAATGGGGGTGTAATAATGATAAATAAAAGGATGATATTCGGCCCTTCGATTGAGAAATGATTTTAATAAAAAAAGAAAAAAAGCAGATTTCATGAATTGTAGGGTATTAAAATACCCACGTAAGGTGAATCACACTGGGATGCTATGAAATACAATTATGGAAGTATAGTATTGCCCCAGGTGGATAAGGAAAATCACTTCAAATGTTCCTCGATGCAACGTAAGCCCTAATGTCGACACATTACGTAAGAAGTTACAAGTTATCAGTGGTAGATTGTAAATCAACAATGGATGGATAAAAATTACAAAGTATGAGATGAGATTAAGCCATCAGTATTAAGATGAACAGTAATGAACAAGAGTAACCTGAAGTTGGGTAGCATACCTCAGTAACGCCTAGAGAGACACCTTGTCATAATTCTGTAGATGTTAAAAAAATAAGGCCTAGAGATTGGCTAAAAGCTGGAGGAAAGAGGATAGAAGAGTCACATAGGCACGCATACAAAGTCAGAGGTGTACAAGCTGCATGATAGGAGGTAGCAACTATCATTACCCAAACCGATGAGCCGCAACAGGTGCCCGAGTCCCACCTGTCGAAGACCCTTAAGCATGTGTCTAAGATATAAACCTGAATAACATTTGTCAATAACCTGTTGAATACAAGAATAATTTACATGAGGAAATCTATCCAAAAGACATATATACATAAACACGCGAAATACGGTAGGGCGAGCCGACACGGCTGCTACAGACAACTATACATCAAAAACTAAAAGCCGACAAGGTCACATACTATCCAACTGTACATAATTCTCTACAGACTTCTAATAGAATGTACAACTGTAAAAGGATGAGACTGGTCCCCGTCATACACACATATATATACGCACAAACATATCGTACCAAAATAAAAAGCTGCTTCAGATCAAATGGAGCACACCAACTCTCGATGATCAAGGATCCTAAGAAGGGGTACCGTCGGCTTGTCTACCTGCATCTGTGGGAATGAAAGACAGGCCCCGGGAAATAAGGCCTCAATACGAATAAAGAATTCTGCATGCAAGTACAAATAACTTAATAAATCCTAATACATTTATAATGTCATGCACGTGCATATAAATGCCATGTCATGCATATGTATATGTGTACATAGCATCATCAAGCCTCTGAGGGAATCCAATCATATCATCTCTGCCACTGTGGGAAAAATCGTCAACATATACCTGCTGATCAGGTGGTGGTGCTTATATAATGTCGTAACCTTTTTCCATACCCCATAGACATATAATATGCGCGTATATAACGCCATGTAGTCACGGGTGAATGTACATGTATAAATGAATTACATGCATAAGAAATATGTTAATAAAATCTCTCAAAATGTCATAAGACCATTATGCCTTTGATTAATGTCATGAAATAAATTTTATTAACTTACGTATTTTCTGAGACCCATGAACAGACAATAGAATAATAAGACATATCGCAAATCATGAACATAGGAACCTCTAGTATTTCTTTGAATAGAGTCATTTATGGAAGTTTTGCATTTTCTTTTTATGTTTGTATCATTTGGATCATGCCAAAAAGAAAGAAGGGATAGCCTTAACATACCTGAGCCACTTCTCTTAACAATCCCTCTAATACACATCTTTGCAAAAAACACGTAACGTCGGATCGAAGTAGGGAAAAATATTTATGATATTCTTGATATCATAGCACGTTATTTCTTATCCGACTAATATTCACCCCATACTCTACATCATCAAACAATTTCCTTCGGCCTTCTTCTGTCATTTATTCCCAAATTTCCTCCAAGTTCATTACCAATAATGAACTAAGACAAAGGAAATTATCCAAAGACAACTTATGTGTTATTCCTCTAACGTGTAAACAAGGCGACTTAGCTTTTATGACTCATCATGCACTTTGGTGCCACCAAGTTACATGACTTTAAGAATCATTAATTTGGGCTTTAATCTTGCTTCCATGTGAGGTTATTTAATTTATCCAAATATTTTAATTAATCTCCCACTGAAAATCATTAATTACCCAATTATCCACATTCGTACCCAATTTTAATCGAAGACGAAACTTTAATGTACGAGAATGCGAGATGCTACATCTTTCCCCCTTAGAAACATTCGTCCTCGAATGCTTAACTCCCCGGGGTCTATATAAACTTTGGCAGAGTCGCCTTTGTAACAGTACTAATGTCAACCCTTTCTGTAGAAAAGTCAATAAATCAGTGCCACATAGGACAATAATCATCAATAACGACAATGGACTCAATCTCTGAACATGTCTATCTAGTATAGCAATGGGAGTTTCCTCATATGATAACTCTTATGTGACCTGAACATCGTCAACTAACACAACTCTGGAAGGATCTCTGATACATTTACGGAGCATAGACACATGAAAAATTGGATGTACAGATTCCAAGTTAGAAGGAATTCTAACTCATATTCTAGCTAACCTACCTTCCGTATGATATTATATGGTCCAATGTACAGAGGGCTATATTTTCCTTTATTTCTGAACCTCGTAACGCCTTTCATTTGTGATGCCTTTAGGAATGCCCAATCATAAACCTAAAACTCCAAGTCTTGTTGTTGATTATCCGCGTAAGACTTCTGACGGCTTTGAGATGCGAATAGCCTTTCTTGTATAAGCTTAATTTTCTCGATTGCATGTTATACAAATTCTGGTCCTACTAACGTACTTTCTCTAACATCAAACCATCATATAGGCGACCTACACCTCTATCCGTGAAGTGCTTCGTATGGAGCCATCTGGATACTAGAATGATACCTATTATTATATGCGATCTCAAGAAGTGGCAGATGATCATCCCAGCTTCCCCTGAAGTCTACCACACAAGGTTGTAACATATCTTCAAGTGTTTTAATAGTACGCTCAGCTTGTCCATCTGTCTTAGGATGAAATGTTGTGCTAAGACTTACCTGAGTCCCCAATCCTTTTTGGAAATACCACCAGAAATTAGCTGTAAACTGAGCTCCTCTATCCGTGATAATGGATATAGGGACACCATGATGTCATACTATCTCCTTAATGTAAAACCTTGCATAATCCTCTGGGGAATATGTAGTCCTAACAGGTAGAAAATAGGCTGATTTTGTATGTTTATCAACAATCACCCATATAGAATCGAACTTACGCTGAGTACGAGATAAGCCTACGATGAAATCAATATTGATTACTTCCCACTTCCAAGTCGGAATCTCTATAGCCTGCAATAATCCACCGAGTTTTTGATGTTCAATCTTAACATGGTGACCATTAGGGCACTGAGCAACAATCTCTGCTATATTCTTTTTCATTCCGTCCCACCAGTATATTTCCCTGATATCATGGTACATATTTGTTGCTCCTTGATGGATAGAATAACAAGAACAATGAGTTTCTCTCATAACATGCCGGTGCATCTCTACAACATTAGGGACACATAATTATCCTCCATATCTGAGGACCCCATCTTATATAATTTCAAACGGTGTCTTATCCTTTTGAGGGGTTATATCCTTATAATGATCTAACATAGGATCCTCATATTGGCGTTCATTCACTTCAGTTACTAAATAGGATGTTGCAGTGTCTTGAATAGTAATTTCGGTATCACCTGAATCCAATAATCGAACTCCAAGACTAGCTAGCAGATGAATCTCGACCTCCACCTCTAGGGCAGCCTCTGGCTCACTGACTACCACACCTGGGTGCCTGGGTAGGTGGTGAATTAACTGGAGCTGAAGTCGAAGGCTGGCTCCTCAGCTGAGATGGACCTCTACGAAGATGACGTCACTGCCTCCTGATATTCCCAAACTCTCCACACTCATAACAACCCCTGGAGCTGGAGACTGGGACTGAAATGGACCCCTGGCACCAGAATGGCCACTAGGAGGACCATGCATAGAAGAACCCTGAGCTGATGGTGCTCGAGCTGCGCTCTAGGCTGGAAGGGCACCGAATGAAGAATACCCTGGCTAAAAACCGCGGGGACCATGCCCTGAAGATGCACGACTATAGGATGGGCGACTTGACAGAGGAGGCCTGAATGAACGACCTCATGCCGATCCATGAGGCCTCATGGCCTCCCTCTCTACCCACTCGTAGCGGCGAACTGACTCAATATCTCAAGCAGTATCAACAACCTGCTCGAACGTATCATCTGATACCCTCTCAGTCACTCGTGACTCCACCTATAAGTATCTATTTCTCTCACTTAACACTCGTACTAAGGAAGTATCATGAACTAACACAAATGTTGCGGCGGGCAGCCCGCTCCACTACGTTTATACATACATATATTTTTATACTGTTGCGGCATGCAGCCCGATCCATATATATAACATATATTGCTGCGGCGTGCAGTCCGGTCCATATAGTAGTCGATTGCGCTTGTTGGGGTGTAAAGAGTTCTGGAGGGGCTTCTTCAACCTAAGCGCTATCTCTGTTGGATCGTGCAGCCCGATCCATTATGTATATGATCTATATTGCTGCGGCATGCAGCTTGATCCACATATAATATATAACATATATATGTTGCGGCGTGCAGCTTGTCCCAGAACTATCCTCACACACCCGGCGCTCGGCCTAGAATATATATACTGCTGCGGTGAGCAGCACGATCCATAGCTATCCTTACGTACTCGGCTCTCGGCCTAACTCAGTCACCCTCACAAGCCACTTGTGCAATTTATCTCAACTAAAGAGACTCAGCCCCAAATACTTTTCTGAGTTTTCAAAAGAGTGTGATAACAGTGAAAATAACAGCAAGTAGGAAACCTGACTAAGTTTACAATTTACTAAAAGGATAGTGGTAGAATAGTGTAAAAGTACCCCCGTGAGGGTCTAAACAGGTCGGCACAAGGCCCCAATCATGCAAAACACCCATAAGGTCCTAAACAGGTCGGCACAACGCCCCAATCATGGCTCAAAGCCCACATACAAGTATAAATTTCTAAAGTACATGATATCATAAGGTTTGAAATCGAATACGCGGCTTAATAGTCGCTACCGGACGGACCAAGTAACAATCCCTATCGGTGCACGCCCCCACGCTCGTCACCTAGCATGTGTGTCACCTCATTTATCAACACAATAACAGATAACGGGGTGTCATACGCTCAGGTTTAGAGTTACAATCGTTACTTACCTCATAACAGCCCATAAACTACTCTGTGATTTGCTCCCAAATGCTCCGAATCTAACCAAAACCATATTAGCATCATCAATATGCACTAACGAAACAAAACCCAATCAAAAGAGACAAATTTTAACACAATTCTCGAAATTCGGCCAATCCCAAGCCCCGGGCTCACTTCTCGGAATTCGATAAAAATCACAAAACTAAAATCCTCATACCCTTACGAGTCTACCAATAAAAAATTTACTAAAATCCGACCTCTATTTCCACTCAAAACACCAAATGAATTTTCAAAACTTTATTCCCATTTTCCCAATTTTCCTACTTCAATTCCTCAAATTGCATGGTGGAAATCAAGACAAATACATGAAATTGAACAAAAATGATTGAAGAAAAATTACCACAAGAACCCCACTGAAAAACTCGTCCAAAATCTCCTTCCCCTGAGATCTCTAACGAAATTATTTAGTTATGTCCAAGAATCCCCGAATTTAGAACTTAAAAATTGTTTTGCCCAAGCCTCTTTCTTCACTGCGATCGCGGAAACTCCCACATGATCGCGAAGAACAATTCTGCTGCCCCATCAAATTACGCTACGCGATCACAGACATTCACACGCGATTGCGATTCAACCAGACATAAACACACGCGATCACGAACCATTATACGCGATCGCAAAGAACAACGATCTAGCCCCCACGCGCCCCTTCAACTCTATGCGATCGCAACCTCCACCACGCGATCGCATATAACAATAATCCTTCCATCCCCATCTAGGCCTACGCGATCACAAATATCCTCCCGCGATCGCGTAGAAGGAAAGCAGAAACTCACACCATCAAAATCTGCCTAGTTTTAAGCCTAAGAGCTAGTCTGTTAGCCACCCGAACACACCCGAGGCACTTGGGACCTCAACAAAACATACCAACACACCCCATGACATCATTCAAACTTAGTCGAACCTTCGAAACACCAAAAACAACATGAAAACACCAAAATTACATCAAATTCAAGCCTATGAACTTTGAAACTTCTAAATTTCGCCAATGATGTCGAAACCAACCAAAACACATCCGATTTACTTGAAAATTTGCACACATATCCAAAATGACATTACGAAACTCCTCCAACTTCCGGAATTCCATTCCGACCCCGATAACCTATTTTCCACTGCTACCGGAAATCTTCAAAAACTAACTTTCGCCAATTCAAGCCTTATTGTACACCGGACATCAAAACTTCATTCCGAACACACTCCTAAATCCTAAATCATCTAACAAAGATATCCGAGCCATGAAATCCGCATTCCGATGTCATTTACCAATAAGCCAAGTTGGCTTTTTCAACTATTAAGCTAATTTAAGAGACTAAGTGTCTCAATTCTCACGACGAACACTCCGAACCCAAACCATCTGGCACAATATAAACAGGCTAAGCAACATATGATAAAGCATAAATGGGGAAAATGGGGCTTATCTCATGAAACGACCCGTCGGGTCGTTACATCCAAAGGGGGGAATGATGTTGCACCCCATATTTATGTACGTGAAAGTACACCATAAATAAATTGATGGAAGCTCAGAAATGAGATGTCATCCCGCCTTTTTGTATTTTAAAGTTTCATCATAAGTTAATCAACGTATGTTCGGGAATGAGAATATTTTGAGATCATAATCAATTTACTATTTCAAACAAGTGATGAGCAAATTCGTGAAGGTGAGATGGAAAGCAATTCGAAGAAAATGAATTTTGTCGAAGTTTGGCATTTTGGGATATAATACGGTCCAAACTATAATAACCCGTATTTATGGACTAGTGTCATACAATGTACCACATGACGAAGATAGCAAGATATATAACATGTGTTAAAAGTGAGTAGTATTATAAGTAATTTGAGATAATTCTTAATTGTGTGGGTAAATTGTTAATGGGAGATTAAAAATATGATTAAGAAATGGATGGATAATTACTTAAAATCTTTGGATAAGCCTATGGAACCTTAACATGGCAGCAAATTCTTTAGTGAATTAGTGACTCTTTACTCATGTAACAAAGGTGGCATGTGTAGAAAAAACATCTAACTCTTTACTCTTTGGCTAAGTCATCACTAAAGTGGGGCCCACTCCCAAAAGGTTAAGAGAACCCCTCTAATTCATTATTGAATCTCTACATGTCAAAGAATGCTTCAGCAAACACATTCAAAGTGTTAGCAATGTAATTTGCTACAAAGTCCATACAAGACTACTTAGCAACGTGAGAATTGCGATTCTAATGGAGTATAGTGCAATCTTTCTCAAGACTATCATACATATTTTACCTACTTCGATTCGGTGTTACGTGATTTGTAGCAATTGACGGCTCAATGTATGTTAAGGCTATCATTTCTTTCTTTTGGCATGATCCATACGATACACATGAAACAAGCAAATGCACAAATTCCGTAAATGACTCTATTCATAGAAATAATAGAGGTTACTATGTTCTTGATTCCCTATGTGTCCTATTATTTTATCATATGTTCATGGATTTCAGAAAATACATAAGTTGATAAATTTTATTTCATGATATTAATCAAAGGAATAATGGACTTGTGAAATTCCGAGAGATTTTATTGACGTAGCAGCTCTCATGCATTCCACTAATTTACATTGACACATGACCAGATGGTATTATATACGTGTATATGTATATTAAGACGTATATATATGCACCGTCACTTGATCAACTGGTATACGTTGATGATTATTCCCACAACGGCCGAGATGATATGATGGGATGCCTCAGAGGCTTGATGATGTTATCTATGCATATACCTATGCATAGTACGACATTTATACGCATGTGCATGGCATTATAAATATTAATGATTCATAAAGTTATTCAGACTTACATGTTGAGTATTTTACTCCATGTTTCTCTCATGTCTATTGTTTAGTAATTTTCATTTCTTACATACTCGGTACATTATTTGTACTGAAATCCCTTTTTCCTGGGGATGCAGTGTTTCATGCCCCCAGGTCCCAATAGACATGTTGAGGTTCCTCCAAGTAGTCTATCAGCTCAGCGGAAGAGGTTGATGCGCTCCATTTGCTCCGGAGTTCTTATTTGGTCAGTATAATTAGGACATGTATTGATTGGTATGGCGGAGCCCAGTCCCGACCTTTATGATAGGTTAGGTCGTTCTATGTCGAGTATTCTCTCATATTTATTATACTTATCTCACAACAACCTCTCCAACTCATTTACCTATAATAGTATGATACGAAAGATACGTTATGTTGGTACTCAGTTGGTGTAAGGTACCGGGTGACCGTCGCGGACCATCGGTTTGGGTCGTGACACAGAGTCTAACACCAATATCCAAGAACAACTTGTAACAATAAAATAAGAGTAACACAAGTAATAAATCAAAGATATGTTGCTCAGCTCGTTCACAGTTACATAAACATAGGCATGCTTTTCAGGTATAACAGTAAAACCCAAATCTTTCACCGAAGTCACAAAAATCACAAAAATATGAGTATATTAGAAAACTATGATTTTATCCAAGAACTTTCAACAGATAGATAAAATATTTCAATTTCAGATAGCATGAGGAAAGTACATCCCTATGGCTACATGTCAATGTACATGTAAAGTCATGGGTGTCACAATACTATGTAGCATGAGGAAATGCATCTCTATGCATGTATGTCAAATATACATGTCAATGCAATGTATCACAATGATGAACTTATTTACTCATACTCTCAGAGTACTATCTCGCTGTCTCGCACTCCCACTCATCATGCTCAATCCCTCGGCACACTCAGCACTATACAGTGCCTGCTGTTGCGCGCATCCCGATCCCATCACGAATCAATAAAACTTGTGCTCACTGTTGGTATGTCACACTTCGGAGGGGCGGATCCTGCCAAAGTGCTAACATAAGCCATTATGGCCCACTGCGGCGTGCAGCCCGATCCCATCAATAATATATATATATATATATATATATAAAGCCTATAGGGCTATTGCGGCTTGCAGCCCGATCCATATAGTAATAATACATATATAAGCAATGTGTCATGTTGTGGCGTGAAGCCCATCCCATCAATAATAATATATATAAAGCCAATATGACCTACTACGGCGTGCAACTCGATCCCATCAATCTCACTCACAATCTGGCCCTCAGGCCCAAACTCAGTCATCAATCTCTCTACTCTCTCGGGCTCAAAAATCTCATGCCAATCAGCCCAAACAATGATAACATGATGTGACAACAGATAATAATAGAGACTGAGATATGATATGAAAATGAATGAATGAATAGGTAGCTACACAGTACCACTAAATCAACCGAGTCAAATTTCACACGGTGCACGTCCACACGCCTGTAACCTAGCATGTGCATCACCTCAACACCAACATATAACACGTATATTCAGGGGTTCATAACCTCATCACCAAGTCTAGAAATGTTACTTACCCCGAACAAGTCGAATCCAATACCGAGCAAGCCAAACAATACTCTAGAAATGCCATCCCGTGCATACCAAACTCTAAATGGATAAAAACTAACCAAAAGCAACTCAAGAACATCAAATAATTCCTAAGGAAACAAACCCAATCAATAAAGTACGAATCTTTAATCAAAGGCCCAAAGTCAAGCAAGAAGTCAAACTAGGGCCCAAACCTCAGAACCCCACAAAACACAAAAAATCTGACAACACATTCAATACGAGTCCAACCATACTAGTTTCACTCAAATCATATTCCGAATTGATGTTCAAAACTCAAAAATTTATTGTATGAAATTTTAGACAAAAATTCCCAAATTTTATTTTGAAATCATTTATCAAATACCAAAAGTGAAGATGGATTAATGAAATATAACCAAAATCGAGTATAGAATACCTACCCCAATCTATATGGTAATATCGCCTAGAAGTCTCCCAAATCCGAGCTCCCCAACTTAAAATATGATCAAATGAACAAACACTTGATATTATATGTTTTTGCCCAGTTGTTCTGCCTCGTCTCTCATGGAAAATGATCCTGAAACTCACTTTTGCTGCCTCCAATGGATTTCTTGTAAAATTTTAGTCATGTTAGGCTTTTGAATCACTTCATTTGACCTTATAATGAAGGAGATATGTTGGTTTCAATATTTGGAAATAGCGATTTTAAATACGAATTCAGTGACAATTTCTTGATTAATTTGAAAAAATTCCGGCATATCAATTCTTAGTAAAATGACCATAAATTTCTCATATGATGCCAAAACTTGATGATTCTAGCTTCTACAATTCTAAAATTACGATACGAGATCTAATGCTTCAATTAAAACTGAAATTGGACCTCATTTGCTCAATGTGGTACCACTTACGGTTGAAGAAATGATATCGAAACATAAAAACGAGCGCAACACAACTCAAACATATCCAAAACTCACCCGAGCCCCTCGGGGCCCCGTCCTAACATACCAACAAGCACTATAACATAACACAGACTAACTTGAGGCCTCAAATCACGCATAACAATATCAAAACCATGAATCACACCTCCAATTGAACTTAGTGAACTTTGAATCTTTCAACTTCCAAAACTCGTGCCGAACCTTATCAAATCAACTCGGAATGAACTCAAATTTAGCACAGAAGTGCCAAATGATATAACAAAGCTATTCCAATTATCGTAACCACAATTCAAACCTGATATCATCAAAGTCAAGTCACGGTCAAACTTATGAACATTCCAAACCTTCAAATTTCCAACTTTCGCCAATAGTGTCGAAACCTTCTATAAATATCCAAATGAAAATCCAAGCATACGCCCAAGTCAAAAAATCACCATTTGGACCTAACGAAATCATCAAAACTCCGATCCGAGGTCTTATACAAAAAAGTCAAACTTGGTCAACTCTTCCAACTTAAAGCTTCCTAGTTGAGAATCATTCTTCCAAATCAATTTCGAATAACCGGAAAACTAAAATTGACGATTCATACAAGTCGTAGTACATCCAATGAAGCTATCCAAGACTTCGAATAACTTAACGGAGTGCATATGCTCAAAACGACCGGTGGGGTCATTACATCGGGACTCCATACCAAACATCCACATATGTCTAAAAACACCATACGAACTTTCTCGTGGGATCAATACACCAAAACAACATCTGAAACAACGAATTGGACCTCAAAACACATGAAATTTACAACGAAACTCAATAACATCTAAAATACAATAACGCGTTTGATTCCTATCAAATCAACTCGGAATGATGCCAAACTTTGCATACAAGTTGCAAATAACAAAATAGACCTAGTCCACATCCCGAATGGAAATACGAATCTGATAGCCAAATATTAACCATGGTCAAGCTTAAGGAATTTCTAAGCCCTCAAATTTCCATCTTCGAGCAAAACAAGCCAAATCAATTTAGGGACCTCCAAGTTCAATTATGGGAATATGCCAAAGTCCAAAATCACCATTCGGACTTAACGGAACCATCAAATCTCCGATTTAAGATCAAATACACAAAAGTCAAACATGGTCAACTCTTCAAACTTAAGGATTCTAAAATGAAAATCATTCGTCCAAATAAATCCTGAATCGCTCGAAAACCAAAAATAAACATACATACATGTAATAATACATAATGTGAAACTACTCAAGACCTCAAACCATCGAATGGGATGCTAAAGCTCAAAAAGACTTGTCGCGTTGTTACATTGTCCCCCTCTTAAACAAGTGGTCATCCTCGAATGTGCTGAGAGTCGTTTCAAATCCATGAGATCATTGTATAAACTTACCATACACATCCACACAAGTGATACCATGTCACCCCAATCCAAAAAATCCCGACTAAACATCTTGACTAGATATTATTCCTTTCACCATAAGCATTAGAACTAAATTTCAACATTCGATCATCCCCAAAGACCCTATTCTCACATAAACACACAGTATCACCTACATCTGCTCATGCATAATCCACAAGTTATAACCACACATCGTAAGACATCACCCATATGCCCATAGCAACAACTCTTATCGCAATAGCTACCTATTACCAAACACAATACCGGTAAATATCCTCATAACGACTAGAACATTGTTTCAGACCTTCCCAACACTTCTAATGATGTAAGAATCATGTGAAACTCATAACTACTCAACTGACCAACAAGCCACACCAAAGTCCACCCGACACATACACCGCAATCCAAACCTAATAGCACAACTCGAGTATAGCTGAATATGGAAATGGAAACACGTGGGAGAACTATCAAACAATACCAACAGGTACAACTCCCAATAATTACCATACTACGAATCCATTCTACCCATGGGAAACAATGCATACAAATTAATCACAAAAATCTCACCTTCAATTAACTCTACTGCGACATGTAGGCCAGTTAAAACTTACTTATCCACGGAGAACACAAGGATCCTATCCTCAACTCGGAATCACTAGTAAGATAATTATCCCGACAACTAAAAACCTTCTACTAAATCAACCCCGTAGAACAAAACCACATCACGTAATAAACTACCCATACCTATAGAGAACCCAAATCAAAAGTCATGGCCAAGACATCTAGAAATAACATGAAAACCTATCATATTAAGTAACATAATGTCCACCTTATCCTTATAACCCTCGATAACGACGAAATAAGAATGATAGGCATGGGCTATCATGAAACAAAGTACAAGAATCATAAAACATAACCACATATGAAGCAAGTTAGGATGAACCTTACCTATAAATGGTATCGGATCGAGATAATATAGATGTGTCTCTATGACAAACAAAAAACCATATTTATGATGACATCATCTGCTGTAGCAGCCTTAGTCTAACCAGAAAAAGCGTAACCCATAGTGTGAGTTATTGTGGTACACCAAAAACCGTACCTAAGATGCCCTCTACCTTTCTATCTGTAATGACCCGGCCGGTCATTCCGAGAGTTTAGCTCCGTTTCCCCCATTTGGGTTGGTTGGTTCGGGTTAGAGTGGTCATGGTGATAATTGAGGCATTTAGTCCCTCAAGGTAGCCTAATAGTTGAGAAAGTCAACTAAGAGTTGACTTATTGGTGAACGACCTCGGAATGCGGATTTTATGTCTCAGGTAGTGTTCTTAGGTGATTTGGGACTTAGGAGTGTGTTCGGAATGGATTTTTGATGTCCGCTGTAGAGTTAGGATTGAATTGGCGAAAGTTAGTTTTTGGCGATTTTCGGTCGGTAGTGGAAAATAGGCTATCAGGATCGGTTAGCTCGAAAGCTAATTTTGACTCTTTGATCGAACTTCAGATTATCTGGATCAAAAGAACCAGTCAAGATATGATATATAGGCCATATCTTTGTAGCAACTGAATGGAATTCCGGAAGTTGGAACAAGTCTGTAATGTCATTTTGGATATGTGTGAAAAAAATTAGGTCAATCGGAGGTGCTTTGGTTGGTTTCGGCATCGTTAGCAAAATTTGGAAGTTTTAAAGTTCATAGGAATGAATTCGATGTAATTTTAGTGTTTTCATGTAGTGTTTGGTGTTTCAAAGGCTCGACTAAGTTTGAATAATGCTATGGGGTGTGTTGGTATGTTTGGTATGGGCCCTGAGGGGCTCGGGATTGATTTCGGATGGTTTGCGGAGTTTTGAACTTGGAAAATTGCAGCAAATGGCTGTTGGTGTAAGTTTCTGGTACGAAAGTCCATGTGCAGGTGCGAAGGGATGGCCGCACCTGCGAAGACGCAGGTGTAGAGAAGGGGTTGCAGGTGCCAGAATTTGGTCCGTTAGTGGGTTTTCGCAGGTGCCATGAAAGGTCCGCAGGTGTGGAATTGCTAGGCAGGCAGTATAAAAGAATCCTCCATGAAATTTTAGTCATTAACCATTGTTGCATGCGGTTGGAGCTCATTTGAGGGCAATTTGAAGAGAGAATTTGTGGCTCTTCAGTGGAAATAAGTTCTCGAATTATTAAAGTCGTTTCTATGCTATTTTGTTCGGATTACGCTTGTAAATTGAAGTATTTAAAGTAAGAATAAGTGTGGAAATTGGAGGAAATATTTGGGAATTTATTTTGGAACTTTTTTTGGGAAATTATGGTCCGATTTTGATGTTCTTGGTATGTACGGACTCGTGGGAGGATAAGGGTTCTTGTGCTGTAAATTTTATCGGATTCTGAGGCGTGGGCCCTGGTTTTGCCGAATTTCGATATTTTTGTATAAATTGATAGTTTTCGATTGGGTTGAGTTGCTTTGGTATATATTAATGATGTTAAACTGGTTTTGGTTAGATTCGGAGAAATCGGGAGCCAATTTGAGGGGCAAGAGCATAGCGGACTAGTATTGTGGCCCGGTAGAGGTAAGTAATGGTTATAAATCTTGTCCTGAGGGTATGAAACGCTGGACTTCATATTTCTCATTGGTTTTAGAATGGCGCACATGTCGGATGACGTGTATGTGGTGCGCACTGATTTTTTAGACTAGACTTGGTCCTCTCCATGGAAACTATTGAGTTGCGTATTTTACTCTAAACTATATGTTAAATTGTGTTCTAAAGATTATTGAAAAATTTGGGCTATAAGCCATGTTTGGGGCCTCGTGCCGACTTGTTTAAACCCCTTGGGTGCTTTTACTGTTGTTTTCCTCACTGTTTATTGATGATTTCACTCACTCACATGGTGTTTACTATTTTAGAAACTCAGCCTGATTTACACTACTTTAAGATTTAAAAATGATATTTTGGGTTGAGTACCCCGTTTTACTAATACACCCGAAAGGCTTTTGAGAGGTTCTAACTGAGTGAGGCCGAGGGCCTGATTTGTGAGGATATGATACGCCATGAGGTGGCTTGATATTAGCGCTTGGGCTGAAAGAGCCCCACCTGAGTCTGCACACACTGCTAGTGAGTGCACCGAGTGCCGAGTGACGAGTGATTGGGAGGCATGAGTGACTGTGAGGTATGCCCGAGGGGCTGATTATGAGTGATGGTGAGGTATGCCCGAGGGGCTGACTATGAGTGATTATGAGGCATGCCCGAGGGGCTGATTATGATACATGTTTTTGCCCAAGGGGCTACTTACGATTTTACCACTTTCACTCTGAACTTATGAAATATGTTTTGCCCGAGGGGCCTCTTTATGATTTTCAGCATTTTTACACTAAACTTCTTGAAAGTTATGTTGAAACTATTGGCAAGTATATTTCCAAGTGATTTTTACTGAAATTGGCTTTTAAAGCGTGATGATTTAACGTATACATTGTTGGAAAGAAAGGTTATGCTTATTGTGAATTGATGAATTGATTTTATGTGTTTCTTGCTGCTCAGACCTGATTTATTTTCATTACTACTGAGTTGGTGTACTCACATTACTCCCTGCACCTTGTGTGCAGATCCAGGTGTTAGGGCAGGGTGAGCTGTCTATCTGTTCCAGAGATTCTCGGAGGTTTGCGAGGTAGCTGCAAGCGTCAGCAGTCCTGCTCTCTCTCTCTCCTGCTTACTATTATAGAATTTATTTTCTTTTGAGTTGTGTATTTTATGTAGATGCTCATGACTAGTGACTCCGGGTTCTCGGGGTTGTATTTAATATTCCGTATAGCGTTAACTGTTTTATAGATATTTAAAGGAAACCTTTATGGGTAATCAGTATAGTAAAGATGTAAATGGAAGCTTATTATGATTTGAGTGTAGTCTTGGCTGGCCTAGTTCCACGATAGGCGCCATCACGGCTGGCTTAGATTTGGGGTCGTGACAAGTTGGTATCAGAGCTTTAGGTTACATAAGACTCACCGGTCATGAGTGGGTTTAGTAGAGTCTTGCGGATCGGTACGGAGACGTCTGTACTTATCTTCGAGAGGCTGCGGAACCCTTATGAAAAATCTCACATTCTTGAACTCTAGTCGTGCGAACCCATTAAATTCAGCCAAGAGCGTAACTCTTGAATTCCATCCATGTATTCGAACGCTCACGAGAGCTCTTGGTATCAGTTGTACATCGACGCCTTGTGACTTCCATGGATGAGATGTGATTTTGGCATATAGTTAATAGGCCAGTCTGGAGGACTTGAGGCCGGATTCATTATGTGGCTTGAGTGATGAGATTTACGTTGTGCGGGCACATGTATTTGGGGACTTATTGTCACGCCCCAAAATCGAGGACGCGACCGACACTCAACCGGGTGACCCCAGTCAAGCGAACCTGATTTGCCGTTCCTACCCAACGTGTTTCCCCGTGTTTATATCATCCATTATTTATGTGAAACAGTGAGATAAGGTTAAAAGTGTGTGATTACCATAATAAATCCAATTTTTCCTCATTTTACATTATTATACTAGATTTCCCAAAACATACATAATAGATACAACACTTCCCAATACGGACCACGATTACGATTAAATACAACCGCTACCCAAAATATATATATACACTCACATAGTGTCTACAGAGCCTCTAAGAGTACTAGGAGTTTATACCATACTTGCCGTCAACAAGGCCCCGACTATACCTTACAATACATAATATACTCAATAGAATAAGGCATAAACTACACATGGCCCCAAGAGGAAGTGGGGCTCACCAGTACAGCTGAGAAAGGATGAGGAGGAAGCACCACTAACGGCAAGCTGAGCAGCCTGCTATGGACCCACCTACATCCATATAAAAAGATGTAGCGCCCTCGGCAAAAGCGACGTTAGTACTGTGGAATAGTACTAGTATGTATGAACAAACTTTATCCCAAGTACAATCAAACAATACACAATTAAGAGACAGTAATAGAACCTATAAATGAATGCACGTGGAAAGAAACATCCAAAATCAACAAGTTTCACAATCTCTCCTTTGTCCCTTTCAACATCACCATATTCAAGAGTTTCCCGGATTTTTCATTTTGATAGTGATTATGATCACATTCCATACTTATTAACTCGGCCACCCTTATTACCTCACATCTCATCAAGCTTGTTACTTCGTGTTGCAGCGCGCAACCCGATCCCATCTGACAATCATATTTCATAACAGCAACCCTAAACAATTACATCACAAGATTTATCATTTCAAGGAATCACAAGTTCACGTCCATCATTCATATATTTGGGCCCAAGGCACAATAATTCTCCCCAAGTAGTATTTCATATACAAGGAATTTCCATAATTGTTCAACTCATTCACATCATTTCACAACACACTTTTCATTACCTATCACACACGGTTTTCCTTAGCCATTATATACATTCCCACACTTGGGCACATTAACCGTTTTTCATTCATAAGGACATACTTTCATATCGATACCCTTGAGCATTTACGAGCTTTGCACATAATAAGAGAGGCACATCAAAACACTTTTCACAGTCTCATATAGTACAGTAGTATGGAAATCAACTAGGACAATCAAAGAATAGAATCTTACGTCTCAAAATATTTGAACAATCAATTGACATGTTTTCAAACAAGGTACACATACCGTATTCTCGGACACAACAAGAGGATTCTATAAAGGTTAAAGTTAGCCATACATACCTCGAATCGGGATTTTTCCTTAATTTCTATCTCAAATCACCGGACCTTCTAGCACCCTCAATCTAATTCACAATGCGCCACATTTAAACTTAGAATTAGGAATCATGAACATGTATTGAACTCATTTGAGCTTTCTATCAAATGCTGGGTGTTCTTTCAGATTAAATAACCCTTTTATAGTGAATGGTTACTCCAACCTATTTTCCTTTACTAGATTATGATAAATTGGGTACATGCATGAGAGATTCTTAACCCCATCTTTATGAACTATCCTACCCAGGTTTCATTTTAACAAAAATATGGAAATTAAGGTTAATGAGGTAGAAGTTTACCTCTTAGAGTGAAGAAATTTGTGTCCTACTTGATTAGTTCCAAGCTTGAGTGATGAACGAAGACCAATTTGATGAAGTTGGGACTTTTTCTCTCTAAAACCCACTCTTCCCTGTCTCTAATATATCAGAAAATGGTTAAAAATTGAAGGGGAGGGGTGTATGGGACTCATTAAAACGACCAACCTGCGGACAGCATGTCAGGAATACGCTCGCATACAACCCAATCACCTCAATATATTCATTTCAATTAATCATTACCAACCTACACTACTATTAATCACTTTCCTAACACATACGTTCCACAAAACTTTCATTTACCTCGAGGGTTGCACACTAGCCAAATAGAACTGCGGATTCAGTTTTAGCACTCATTGGAAAATTACAACAATAAGGCAATTAGGGGAAGATGGGGTGCTTTTGCACAAAACGAAACATAAAATATAATTTATTTAGGGATGACAGTACTGACGAACACTACTAGACTTATTCAAACAAATGGGGATATTTTTCTTTCATCACATCTTCCGATTCCCACCTGGCTTCCTCAACGTGCGGACTTCGCCACAACACTTTAACTGAAGCAATTTCTTTGTTCCTCAATCAACGGACTTGTCTATCAAGAATGACAATCGGAACCTCTTCATACGATAATTCTTCATTAACCTCAATAGTCTCAACTGGCATGATGGCTGATGGATCTCCAACCACTTTCTTCAATATGGACACGTGGAACACCGGTTGCACTAATGAAAATTCAGGGGGTAATTCCAACTTATAAGATACTTTCCCTATCCTTTGAGCAATCTGATATGGCCCGACATACCTTGGGCTCAATTTCCCTTTCTTCCCAAACCGCATACTCCCTTCATGGGAGATACCTATCAACTTGGAATTCCAATTCTCTTCGTCGAACATCCGCATAGGATTTTTGACGGCTCTTAGCGGTTTTCGTCCTCTCCCAAATGACTCTGACTTTTTCCAATGCCTGGTGCACGAGATATGGCCCTAACAATTCTGCGTCACCAACCTCGAACCACCCAATCGGAGATCTACACCTCCTTTCGTACAATGCCACAAATGGGGCCATATGAATACTAGCGTGAAAGCTGTTATTGTAACAAAATTCGATAAGCGGTAAATGATCATCCCAACTACCCTTGAATTCGAACACACAAGACCGTAACATATGTTCAACCGTCTGAATAGTCCGTTCTGCCTGACCATCAGTCTACGGATGGAAAGTTGTGTTGAGATTTACCTGAGTACCCAAACCTTGCTGAAATTTCCTCCAAATATTAGCCGTGAACTAGGCTCCTCGATCTGAGATAATGGAAACTGGAGTACCATGAAGCCTGACTATTTCCTTGGTATACAACTGAGCATACTGTTCTGCAGTACTGGTGGACTTGACCGGCAAAAAGTGAGCTGATTTCGTGAGTCGATCCACTATCACCCAAATCGAGTAGAACTTGCACTGAGTGCGAGGTAACCCTACCACTAAATCCATGTTGATCATTTCCCATTTCCATAATGGAATTTCCATAAGCTGAGTTAACCCACCAGGACTCTGATGCTCGGCCTTCACTTGCTGACAATTCGGACATTTAGATACAAAGTCTACCACACCTCTTTTCATGCCGCTCCACCAATAAACTTCCCGGAGATCTTGATAAATTTTCGTAGAACCTAGGTGCACGGAGTATCTGGAACTGTGAGCTTCCACCATCACCCTCTCCAGAAGATTATCCACATCAGGAACACATAGCCTTCCCTGGCACCACAAAACACCATCATCGCTTCCGAGTGAGAATGCCGAAATCTTGCTATTCAAAACTGCCCCCTTCAACTGCGCCAATGCTGGATCAATAAACTGCTTCTCCTTGACTTCCTGTACAAGTGATGATTATTCACCATTATGCACCATGACTTTCCCCTCGTCTAAGGTCGAGAGACAGACCCCCAGACTATCCAATCGACAAACCTCCCGAGCCAATGGCCTCTGATCTTCCTCCAAATGAGCCAGACTACCCATAGAATTCCGACTTTGCTTTCACTGGATGGTACAAAAATGGTCATATCATAATCCTTAAGCAATTCTAACCATCGCCGCTGTCTTAAATTCAACTCCTTTGTCTTGAACAAATATTGGAGACTCTTGTGGTCTGAGAACATGTCCACATGGACCCCATACAAATAATGCCGCCAAATTTTCAATGCAAACACAACTGCCGTGAGTTCTAAATTGTGTGTCGGATAATTCTTCTCGTGATTCTTGAGTTTCCTTGAAGCATAGGCTATAACCTTCCCGTGTTGTATCAACACACATCCCAAACCAACCGTTGAAGCATCACAATAAATCGCAAATCCCTCTGTGCCTTCTTGCAAAGTTAACACTGGTGCTGAAGTCAATCTTGATTTTAATTTCTGAAAGATCTTCTCACAAGCGTCGGACCATGGGAACTTAGTTGCCTTCTGCGCCAATTTAGTCAATGGGGAGGCGAGGGTAGAGAAACCCTCCACAAACCTTCGATAATACCCGGCTAGACCCAAGAAACTGCGAATCTCTGTCGGGGTCGTTAGTCTAGGCCAATCCTTTACCGCTGTGATTTTCTGGGGATCAACCTCAATCCATTCTGTGGAAACAACATGACCCAATTGGTGCTGATGAAGAGTCTGTAGAACTATCCTGAGGTGATTAGCATGATCATCCCAACCACGCGAGTAGACAAGGATGTCATCAATAAAAAATCACGAAGGAGTCAAGAAACGGTTTGAAAACCCGATTCATAAGATCCATGAAAGCATCTGGAGCATTGGTGAGTCCAAAGGACATTACCAAAAATTCAAAATGGCCATAATGAGTTCTGAAGGCGGTCTTAGGAAAATCCTGCTCTCTGATCTTCAACTAGTGATACCCCGACCGTAAATCAATTTTGGAGAAGAACCTCGCACCCTGCAATTGGTCGAACAAATTATCTATCCGGGGCAATGGATACTTATTTTTGATAGTGACTTTGTTGAGCTGTCTATAATCAATGCACATCCTAAGCGACCCATCCTTCTTCGTGACGAAAGGAACCGGAGCACACCACGACGACACACTCGGACGAATAAACCCCTTCTCTAATAAGTCTTTCAACTCCCCATTTAACTCCCTCAACTCTGTTGGCGCTATTCTATATGGTGGAATAGATATTGGTTGCATATCTGGCAATATATCAATCCCGAAATAGATCTCTGTATCTGGCGGAATCCCTGGAAGCTCGTCCGAAAATACTTCAAGAAACTCATTCATGACTGGGACGGACTCGGGGGCAGACACTTCTGAAGGGGTGTCCACAACTCGGACCAAATGGTAAACACACCCCTTTTTAATCATCTTCGAGGCCTTAAGGTAGGAAATAAACCTACCCTTTGGCACCACACCATTCCCTTTACACTCAATAACTGACTCATTAGGAAATTCTAGTCTCATAATTCTGGTTCGACAGTCGAGTTTAGCAAAGCACGAGTTAGACAAGAATATTCTCACTTTCCACTGCACCACACGATATAGAATAACAATGAAAAAGGTGTTTCCTAAATGTCCATGTAGCCCCCTAATTATAGATGTGGTCGACAACACACCGATAAGAAGCGCTCTACTAGACATGGCTCTGATACCAAGTTTGTCATGCCCCAAAACCGAGGGACGCGACCGGCACTCAACCGGGTGACCCCAGTCAAGCGAACCAGATTTTCCTTTCTTATCTAACGCGCTTCCCTGTGTTTATATCATCCATTATTTAAGTAAAACAGTGAGATAAGCTTAAAAGTGTGTGATTACCACAATAAATCCAATTTTTCCTCATTTTACATTATTATACTAGATTTCCCAAAACATACATAATAGACATAACACTTCCCAATACGGACCACGATTACGAGAAAATACAACCGCTACCCAAAAATATATATATATACACCCACATAGTGTCTACGGGGCCTCTAAGAGTACTAGGATTTTATACCATACTTGCCGGCAACAAGGCCCCGACTATACCTTACAATACATAATATACTCAAAAGGAGATGGCATGAACTACACATGGCCCCGAGAGGAAGTGGGGCTCACCGGTACAGTTGAGAAAGGATGAGGAGAAAGCACCACCAACGGCGAGCTGTGCAACCTACTATGGACCCACCTACATCCATATAAAAAGATGTAGCGCCCCCGGCAAAAGGGCCGTTAGTACTGTGGAATAGTATTAGTATGTTTGAACAAACTTTATCTCAAGTACAATCAAACAATACACAATTAAGAGACAATAATATAACCAATCAATCAATGCACGTGGAAAGAAACAGCCAATATCAACAAGTTTCACAATCTCTCATTTTTCCCTTTCAACATCACCATACTCAAGAGTTTCCCGGATTTTTCATTTCGATAGTGATAACGATCACATTCCATCCTTATTACCTCGGCCACCCTTATTACCTCACATATCATCAAGCTTATTACTTCGTGTTGCAGCGCGCAACCCGATCCCACCTGACAATCATATTTCTTAACGGCAATCACAAAAGATTACATCACAAAAATTATCATTTCAAGGAATCACAAGTTCACGTCCACCATTCATATATTTTACCCCAAGGCACAATAATTCTCCCCAAGTAGTAATTCATATACAAGTCATTGCCATAATTGTTCAACTCATTCACATCATTTCACAATACCCTTTTTCATTACATATCATGCACGGTTTTCCTTAGCCATTATATACATTCCCACACTGCACATTAACCTTCTTTTATTCATTAACACATACTTTCATATCGATACCCTCGAGCATTTACGAGCTTTGCACATAATAAGATAGGCACATCAAAACACTTTTCACAGTCTCATATAGTACGGTAGTATGGCAATCAACTAGGGCAATCAGAGAATATAATATTACGTCTCAACACATTTTAACAATCAATTCATATGTTTTCAAACAAGCTAAACATACCGTATGCTCGGACCCAAGAAGAGGATTCTACAAAGGTTAAAGTTAGCCATACATACCTCGAATCGGGATTTTTCCTTAATTTCTATCTCAAATCACCTGACCTTCTAGCACCTTCAATCTAATTCACAATGCGGCACATTTGAACTTAGAATTAGGAATCATGAACATGTCTTGAACTCATTTGAGCTTTCTATCAAACAATGGGTGTTCCTTCAGATTAAATAACCCCTTTTTAGTGAAAGGTTACTCCAACCTATTTTCCTTTACTAGATTATGATAAATTGGGTACATGCATGCAAGATTTCTAACCCCATCTTTATGAACTATCCTACCCAGGTTTCATTTTAACCAAAATATGTAAATTAAGGTTAATGAGGTAGAAGCTTACCTCTTAGAGTGAAGAAATTTGTGTCCTACTTGATTAGTTCCAAGCGTGGGTGATGAAGGAAGACCAATTTGATAAAGTTGGGACTTTCTCTCTCTAGAACCCACTCTTTCCTCTCTCTAATATATCAGAAAATGGTTAAAAATTAAAGGGGATAGGTGTTTTAATGAACTGGGGTCGGGTTTTAAAAAAATTAGAAAAATAGGGCCCGACACAAGAATGTGGTCACGAATGCGATCGCATTCCTGACATGCGGTTCGCAGAATCGACCGCATAATTGCCCTCGAGATGGGCCAATATTTAAAACACACTGCCCAGGTATGCGACATGTTATGCGATCGCATAATGCGTCGCATAACTTCCATCCCAAAATCAAAGGCAACAATGCGACAGATATGCGGTCCGTAGAACTGAAATGCGATCGCACATTAGACCGCATAGTTGACCTCAAATGGGGCAGTGATCTGCCCGTGTATGTGACCATTATGCGGTCCGCACACACGTTATGCGATCACATAGTGCTTCGCATCACACCTACTTTCTGGAAAATTTTATTCTTTTGGTCTGGGGGTACTTTTTACTCAATTTAGGTCCATTTTAAAAAATTTCACGATAAAAACAACTCGGGGACTCATTCGGGCATTATTTTAAAACGAAAAAATTTTACGGGTCTTTACACTTATATGTCCGTTGATGTCCTTATTAACGGGACTTTGTGACTAGATGGCTACGTGGTGGGTGTGATTTGATGGTTATATGTGTTAAGACTATGATTTGTAACCAAAAGGTTGGCTAGAAATGCGGCAAGATTTATTGAGTGTTTGATTTCTATCTCTATTTGGTATATGGACTTGAGTTGTGCGTATATTGGAAGACCTCGCATGTTATGTATTTGTGGAGCGAATTGGATTTTTCTGTTGGGTTATGAGTTCCTGGTGATGTCTTTTGAATTGATCATTGCCTTAGGAGCGTTCATGTATTTGATTAACGGTGTATTCCAGCCGTATTAACACTCCTTGTTATTGTATTCATTGATGGCATCCTTGCATATTCGTGTAGCCAGAAGTAGCATACTCAGTATTTGAGGATGGCATTATAGAGATTCAGGGAGGAAAGGCTCTATGCAAAATTCTCCGAGTGTGAATTTTTGCTCGGTTCAGTAGCATTTTTGGGACACGCTGTGTCTAGTGAGGGTATCCATGTGGTCAGACATGTGTTGGTAGAGCATCCAGAAGCTCGAGATTTATGTGACCACCGCTCTAGTGTTAGTCCTGCAATCAACTTCAGGTTTTTACCGCATATTGTGATGCTTCGAGGGTAGGCGTTGTGTATGTTTCGGTGCAGAAAGGTGTAGTGATTATGTGATAATTATGGTCTTCATAAGTGTATAGAGACATATTAGTTGGGGCTAAGCGGGCAGGGGTATCTCCTGCGGTTTGTCCTAGGGTGTGTGATCCCTATGTAGTTATGTAATAAGTTCTCTTTTACCAGTAAATGATATATGTTGTAATTGGAGTTTATATTGCTTGTGGAAGTTGGCGTAACTGTTACAATGGTGAATGCGAGATTTGCACATGACTTGACCTGTTAGACGGATAGTGTTATTATGGTCATTGTGAATTATTGATTGTCTCGATCGTTGGCTTTGGGCCAAGTGAGGGAGTCTGTTAATGATGAGTTGATTGCACGATTTTATGTGGTATTGATTTCAGTTCGAGGTATACTAGTAAATCAGTTGTGACTTGCAGGCATAGGGTCTTGGAATGTCACGAGTAATGGAAATTTCTTCAATATCGGTTGTAGTGTACTCTATTGGGTAATTGGGTTCTATTGAATGATTTATCTGAAATTGTAAAAGGTGTAGTGTGTATAGTGTATGAATTTTCTTGTGGCTTCAAGTGAGTGGATTACTTCCCTAGTATGCTAGTGTGCAAACGGGTCAGGTCAATTTTGTCTAATTTGTCAGTGTGATTGAGATTTACGTTAGAGGGTCTCAAGACTTGTGGTATTTCTACATCATCATGGATTCTACATATCAGTATCAGGAAGGTGAAGGTAAGGGCTTTAGATTCGCAGGAAGTCTCTTCGGGGTAAGTATTTGAATATGGTACTTTTGGTGATATTTGAGAGAGTATTTGGCGGCTTATAAGCCTTTGACGGTATGGTTTTGTGCTTGGGTCGCGTGTGGTGAATCTGGGTTGAAGATTGTGGTATTACGGCAGGGAGAAGTATCAATTTGAAGGTAAAACAGAAGGGACTTGGGTAAACAGGGCAACTTGGTAGTAGGTCGGATCGACATGGTAACGGATACGATTAGTTCTTTGGGTGTTCATGAGGTGGCGAGTTTTTTGGGTGTTTCTTAGCAATGCTCTTTAATTTTTGGTGGCCTGCGTAACTTGGTTGAGTTAGAAGAATTCAGTTCTGATGGTTTGGTGTTGCGCGAATCAGATTATCGATAGTTCCTGATGGTTTCTACCGTGGTTAAGGGTGGATATATTCTTTTCACGTGAGGTGCAGGTGATGTGTAGTGAATTTGCTTCTAAATGGGATCAAATGGAAGTTCTTGGCTAGTTGGGTACGTAGTTGCTTGTGGCTCATAAGGGACCATGGAGTTCCCGTATTTTTCCTAGGCTGGCATGGCGTGTGCAGTATGTTGGGCAGAGTTGAGATTTACGTATGTGAGGTCACGGTTCGGTTCTAGAAGGAAGGTCATAAACCCTTAGGCAGCATGGGCAGTTTCAGATGACTAGGTAGATGATATCGCTAATTGGTGCGACTTGAAGAGAGTATACATTTTAGAAAGAGCAATGTGTTTGAGTTAAGGGTACTTCATTGGTATCGCGGCGTCCTATTGTTGGATCGACTATTGATATTCAAGGCTCCTTGGTAAATGGAAGAATTATAGGGGTATCCCTCGTGGAATGAGTGAGTATTTGGGATGTATTAGGTTTCGAGCGGTGGAGTTGAGATCCGATATGGTAATCCGTACGCTTAATGGACTTTGAGACTGAAAGTTCTCATAAAGAGGTTACTTTTTGGTAGTGAACTATGAAGATGCGAGTTGAGCTAGTCGGATGTTAGTATGTACCATGATTCCTTCATTGTAAACTTTTCAGTAAGTTACCTATCTGTTATGGGTAATCATAGTTAATTTAGGGTTACTGGTAGGCTAATATGGATGTGTGTTCTGCACCGGGTCAGAATAGTTGGCTCCGAATTTATATTTTTTAGGAATGTACCATTTGACTGTGATTTAGTTTATTCATGATCGGGAGTGAACTATGGGTTACCTTTCGGTGTTGCGATGAGTGGTGATTATTGGTTATATGCATATATGGTGCAGTTCTAATTGGGCTTATTAGATATATTTGAGTACAGTAAGTAATTGGGTGTTGCAGGATTGAGACGTGTTGGTTATATACCTTCTGTTTCGGGTGGCATGGTATCGTCCAATTTCCCCCGTGGTTATGGAAATGCACTTTGAGTACTTGATGGCGAATTTCGAATGGTTATTGATCTTGGGCAAGGTGTCTTGAAGTATTTCAAATGGACCAGCGTTTGGATGAGATCGCACGGTGTAGCGGAGTTATGTAGGGGTATGACCTTGGTATTGGATTCGTGTGTTTTGATTTTTACGGTGTGTGCCAGGATAGTCCTCTCGTGTGGATCTTTTATATAATTTGATTACATTAGGAAGTTGATGTTAAGTGCACAGGTTTTGACTTCGAATTTTATCGATGTGTCATGTCTTCAGGGTGGTCGTGATGGATGAGAAGAGGTCATTGGACCTAGAATGAATATTTTCAGAATTTTCTACAGTTGGAAGGATAAATATCGGGAGTCAGCTTAGGAATCTGCTATAATTCCTGTTTGGGAAGGGGGAGCTTCATGTCTGACTGATCGGACGAATGGTTGTTAGTTTCTACGTGTTTCTTTCATCATCGATAGTATATAGAAGTGTTAGAGAGAGGCATTTCTTTATAAGAGGTTATGTACCGGTATTGGGTTGTTCTGAGCAGTTATTATGGTTAAGAGTTATCGCTATGAGAGTTTGAGTTACGTTGATTTCATCTGGGGTGCGTATATGGCTTGATTCATCATGTTCAGACTTGTTCAGTTTATATTATGGAAATTTTAATGTTGCATATTATTTCAAAAGTGGGAATTTGTTTCTAAGGTTTATGGCCCAGGATTTGGATTTTGAAATTTCAACGGTATTGTTCTATTGGACCTATATGGGATAGGGTGACGTGGGATCACCCCCGGGTATGTGCATGGTAAGCTACGTAACAGTTTGATGGTGTTGGAGAACAACTCTTGGCACGTTCGAGGACGAACATATGTTTAAGTGGGGGAGGATGTAACGACCCGGCCGGTCATTCCGAGAGTTTAGATTTGTTTCCCCCGTTTCTGCTTCATTTCATGTGGTTCTGCTTCATTTATGTGTGTTGGGTCGGTTGGTTCGGGTTCAAAGTCGTCATGGTGATAATTGAGGCATTTAGTCCCGCAAGGTAGCCTAATAGTTGAGAAAGTCAACTGAGAGTTGACTTATTGGTGAACGACCTCGGAATGTGGATTTTATGTCTCGGATGGTGTCGTTAGGTGGTTTGGAACTTAGGAGTGTGTCCGGAATGGAGTTTTGATGTCCGGTGTAGAGTTAGGGTTGAATTGGCGAAAGTTAGTTTTTGGCAATTTTCGGTCGGCAGCTGTAACGACCCGGCTGGTCGTTCCGTGAGATTTACCCCGTTTCCCCTATTTCTGCATTTGCTATATATTGCTAACCTTTTTTTGTTATGTTGGGTCAGTTGGTTTGGGTCCGGAGTGGTTATGGTTAGAATTTAGGTATTTAGTCTTTTTAAAATAGCCTAATAGTTGAGAAAGTCAACTGAGAGTTGACCTATTGGTGAACGACCTCGGAGTGCGGATTTTATGGCTCAGATAACTTTGTTATGTGATTTGGGACTTAGGAGTATGTTTGGAATGAAATTTTGATGTTCGGTGTAGAATTAGGCTTGAAATGGCGAAAGTTAATTTTTGTCTATTTCCAGTCGGTAGTGGAAAATAGGCTATTGGTGATTGGGGACTTAGGAGGTGGTTTGGTTGGTTTTGGCGTAGTTGGCGAAATTTGGAAGTTTCAAAGTTCATAGGCTTGAATTTGATGTGATTTTGGTGTATTTGCGTTGTTTTTGGTGTTTCGAAGGCTCGACTAAGTTTGAATGATGTTATGGGATATGTTGGTATGTTTGGTTGAGGTCCTGATGTCCTGGGCTGTGTTTCGGGTTGTTAACGGACCAACTTTTGGCTTGAAAACTGGGCAAAGTTTTGCTGGTGCGAGGTTCTGGTTTCCTTCTACGTGATCGCAGGAGGATGTTTGCGATCGCGTAGAGTAAAAGAGTGGGGCAAGCATTTTTCACTATGCGATCGTGTGGTTAGGATTGCGATCGCATAGGTTGGTCAGGAAAGGCAGTGCGATCGCGTGGGTATTTCTGCGATCGCGTAGAGTATTCTGAGGCGCGTGTGTGGGGTGGAGAATTGTTCTATGCGATTTCTTGTATTGGTCTGCTATCGCATTGGTTGGTTGGTCTGTGCATCGCGATCGCGTGCCAATGGCCATGATCGCAGTGAAGAAAATTTAATGGCTGGGCAGAATGTTTTAAAAGGCCATTTGTGCAAGAATGACTCATTTTTCCTCCATTGTTGACGAGTTGGGAGCGCTTCTGAGAGGTTTTGAAGAGGAAATTGAAGGAAATCAATTGGAGGTAAGGTTTTAAGCTTCATACCTCGTTTATATGTCGTTTACTAAGTAATTAAACCATAGAATTTGCTGGAATTAAACCCAAATTGGGGAAGAAGGGTGCATGGGAAATTGATTTTTCTTTTGAGGATTTGAGTGGGCAATTGTGGTCCGATTTTAGTGTTCTTAGTATGTATAGAATCGTGGGAGACTAGGTTTCTAATGATGCAAATTTTATCAAATTCCGAGACATGGGCCCGGGGCTCTGGTTTGGCCGAATTTCGAGATTCTTGCATAATTTGATAGTTTTCGATTGGGTTTAGTTCCTTTGATATATATTGATAATATTAAACTGGTTTTGGCTAGATTCGGAGAAATCGGGAGCCAATTTGAAGGGCAAGAGAATTGCGAACTAGTGTTGTGGCCCAGTAGAGGTAAGTAAGGTTTATAAATCTGGTCCTAAGGGTATGAAACCTCGGACTACATATTTCTCACTGATTTTAGAAAGGCGCACATGTCGGATGACGAGTATGTGTGTGTTCTGATTTTTGGATTGGACTAGGTCCTCTCCGCGGAAACTAATGAGTTGGATATTTACTCAAAACTTTATGTTAAATTATGTTCTAAAGATTTTTGAAATATTTGGGCTATAAGCGGTGTTTGGGGCCTCGCGCCGATTTGTTTAGACCCCTTGGGGGCTTTTACTGCTGTTTTTCCTCACTATTTGTTGATGATTTCACTCAGCCACATTGTGCTTACTGTTTTCGAAACTCAACCTGATTTACACTACTTTGAGATTTAAAATGATATTTTGGGTCGAGTACCCAGTTTTACTGATTCGCCCGAGGGGCCTTTTGAGTGATTTTGCTGAGTGTGGCCGAGGGCTTGAGTGATGGTGAGGTGCTGCGTGATATTAGCGCTTGGGCTGAAGGAGCCCCTCCGGAGTCTGTACACACCCGCAGTGAGCGCACCGAGTGCCGAGTGCCGAGTGACGAGTGATTGGGAGGCATGAGTGACTGTGAGGTGCTGAGTGACTGTGAGGCATGCCCGAGGGGCTGATTATGATACATGTTTTTGCCCGAGGGGCTACTTATGATTTTACTACTTTCATTTTCATACTAAATATTTCGGTTCGAAGTTGTTAAAAATATGCATTCTTTAAAGGACTTTTCTGAAGTTGGTTTTAAGGCATGATGATTTCATATATCTATGTTTACACTATTGGAAAGTAAGGTTGTGTATATTGTGATTTGATGACATTGATTTCATGTGTTTCCTTGCCGCTTAGACTTGATTTATTTTCATTACTACTGAGTTGGCGTACTCATATTACTCCCTGCACCTCTGCATGTAGATTCAGGTGCAGATATCGAGCATTAGCCATTTATTCCGTGCGGAGCCGGATTGCGGGATATAGAGGTAGTTGTTCAGCATCTGCAGCATCTCTTGTTTCCCTTATTGTTGTATCTAGATTTTATTCGGAGGTTTTGTATTTAATAGGATATCTTGGCTTATTCCTCTAGATGCTCATGACATGTTGGCTCCGGGTTTTGGGGTTGGTGGTACGGTATAATTGGCCTACATTATTTTAGTAATCTCTGTATATTTTATGAAATGCTTGAAACTTGATTGGGATTTTTATTTAAAGAAATTGCGAACATGCGGTAGTCGGCTAGCTTAGTTCCAAGATATGCGCCATCACGGCAGGTTTATGATTAGGGGTCGTGACATCAATGGAAAATAGGTTATCGGGATTGGAATGGAATTCCGAAAGTTGGAATAGGTCCGTAAAGTCATGTTGGATATGTGTGCAAAATTTCAAGTCAATCCGAGGTGCTTTGGTTGGTTTCGGCATCGTTAGCAAAATTTGGAAGTTTCAAAGTTCATAGGCTTGAATTTGATGTAATTTTGGTGTTTTCATGTAATTTTTTGTGTTTCGAAGGCTCGACTAAGTTTGAATAATGCTATAGGGTATGTTGGTATGTTATGTAGGGGCCCCGAGGGGCTCGAGATTGATTTCGGATGGTTGGCGGAGTTTTGAACTTGGAAAATTACAGCAAATGGTTGTTGGTGTAAGTTTCTAGTGTTGGTCGCACATGCGGATTGGTAGCCGCAGGTGCGAAAGTCCATGCCCAGGTGTGAAGGGATGGCCGCACCTGCGAAGCTGCAGGTGCGGAGAAGGGGTCGTAAGTGTGAGAATTTGGTCCGTAGTGGGTTTTCGCAGGTGCGCACCTGGGACTGCAGGTGTGGAGGAGGGGTCGTAGGTGCGAGAATTTGATCCGTACTGGGTTTTCGCAGGTGCGCATTTGGGACCGCAGGTGCGGCTCCGTAGGTGCGATGAAAGGTCCGCAGTTGCAGAATTGCTGGGCAGGCAGTATGAAAGAAGCCTCCGTGAAATTTTAGTCATTAACCATTGTTGCATGCGGTTGGAGCTCATTTGAGGGAAATTTGAAGAGAGAATTCGTGGGTCTTCAGTGGAGCTAAGTTCCCGGATTATTAAAGTCGTTTCTGTGCTATTTTGTTCGGATTATGCTTGGAAATTGAAGGATTTAAAGTAAGAAAAAGTTTGGAAATGGGAGGAAAGATTTGGAAATTTCTTTTGGCAATTTTAGTGGGGAATTGTTTTCCGATTTTGATGTTCTTGGTATGTACGGACTCGTGGGAGGATAAGGGTTCTTGTGATGTAAATTTTATCGGATTCCAAGGCATGGGCCCGAGGCTCGGGTTTGGCAGAATGTCGAGATTTTTGTATAAATTGATAGTTTTCGATTTGGTTGAGTTCCTTTGGTATATATTAATGATGTTAAAATGGTTTTGGTTAGATTCGGAGCAATTGGGAGCCAATATGAGGGGCAAGAGCATAGCGGACTAGTACTGTGGCCCGGTAGAGGTAAGAGAGGTAAGTAATGGTTATAAATCTTGTCCTAAGGGTATGAAACCCCAGACTTCATATTTCTCACTGATTTTATAATGGCGCACATGTCGGATAACGAGTGTGTGGCGCGCACTGATTTTTTGGACAAGACTTGGTCCTCTCCGCGGCAACTATTGAGTTCTGTATTTTACTCTAAACTATATGTTAAATTGTGTTCTAAAGATTATTGATATATTTGGGCTATAAGCCATGTTTGGGGCCTCGTGCCGACTTGTTTAGACCCCTTGGGGCTTTTTACTACTGTTTTCCTCACTGTTTATTGATGATTTCACTTAGTCGCATGGTGTTTACTATTTTTGAAACTCAGGCTGATTCACACTACTTTTTGAGATATAAAAATGATGTTTTGGGTCGAGTACCGCGTTTTACGGATACGCTCGAGGGGCTTTTGAGAGGTTCTGACTGAGCGAGGCTGAGGTCCTGATTTGTGAGGATATTATATGCCACGAGTTGGCTTGATATTAGCGCGTGGGCTGAAGGAGCCCCTCCAAAGTCTGCACACACCCCCAGTGAGTGCACCGAGTGCCGAGTGCCGAGTGACGAGTGATTGGGAGGCATGAGTGACAGTGAGGTATGCCCGAGGGGCTGATTTTGAGTGATGGTGAGGTATGCACGAGGGGCTGATTATGAGTTACTGTAAGGCATGCCCAAGGGGCTGATTATGATACATGTTTTTGCCCGAGGGGCCTCTTTATGATTTTCAGCTCTTTTAAACTAAACTTCTTGAAAGTTTCGTTGAAACTATTGGCAAGTATATTTCCAAATGATTTTTACTGAAATTGGGTTTTAAAGCATAATGATATAACGTATACATTGTTGGAAAGAAAGGTTGTACTTTTTGTGAATTGATGAATTGATTTTATGTGTTTCTTGCTGCTCAGACCTGATTTATTTTCATTACTACTGAGTTGGTGTACTCACATTACTCCCTTCACCTTGTGTGCAGATCAAGGTGTTAGGCAGGGTGAGTTTTCTATCTATTCCAGAGATTCTCAGAGGTTTGCGAGGTAGCTGCATGCGTCCGCAGTCCTGCTCTCTCTCTCCTGCTTACTATTATAGAATTTATTTTCTTTTGAGTTGTGTATTTTATGTAGATGCTCGTGACCAGTGACTCCGGGTTCTCGGGGGTTGTATTTAATATTCAGTATAGCTTTAACTGTTTTATAAATGTTTAATGGAAACCTTTATGTGTAATCAATATAGTAAAGATGTAAATGGAAGCTTATTATGATTTGAGTGTAGTTTTGGCTGGCCTAGTTCCACGATAGGTGCCATCACGACTGGCTTAGATTTTGGGTCGTGACACTATCCCTCATCACTAGCTGGCTGTGTAGGTGTAGTAGCAATTTGAGAGGAACCCATAGTGTGAGTTATCCATTATGGTACACCCTCCCGAGTCTGGGACAATCTCTTACCATGTGCCTAGTATCCCCACACTTAAAGCAATCTCTCTACTGACATGGTTGTGGAAGGTGTTTGGAATGGGTACTCTGAGAACCGCGGATAACTGAAATACCACGTGAAACTTCAAGTGTAGACTAAACCGGACGACCTACAAAACCTCTACCATGATGCGCCTTGCCACAAAAATAGGGATCAGTAGATCCTCCCAATCCATGAGGCTTCCTTTCCTCCCTATCTTCCCTCTCTAAACCACGAATGCGCTCAATCCTCCTAACGATCTCCATCACCTGATGAAGTGAAGTATCAGTCTCCAACTCTTATTCCATCCCAAGTCTGAGACCATAACTCAGCCCCTCGATAAATCTACTAACTCTCTCTCTAATAGTAGAAACCAAAGCATATGCATGACGAGAAAACTTACTAAACCTCATAGTGTACCCAGACACAGTCATAGCCCCCTACACAACTGCTCAAACTCGAAGAGCCACATATCCCTGAGGGTCTATGTCACAAACTCTCTCAAAATAGATCAGAGACCTGAGTCCAAGTAAGTGGCGATGCGCCAACTATCCTACCCTCCTCATAAGCCTGCCACCGTCCATACGTCGACCCCGTCAGCTGGAAAGTATTAACGGAAACCATGCTTACAGCTACAATGCCCATAGTGTGCAGAATACAGTAACACTGATCTAGAAAACCCTGCGGATCCTCAAAAACATCTCTACTAAAAGTAGGAGGAAAATACATCTTGAAAATTTCAAGTCATGTCTACACCCCCTCTAATACCACGGGCCTGACAATAGGCTGAACCATGATAACAGGTTGTACTAGCACAACACCCAGAGTCTAACCAACATGAGCATGTAGCTCTACGGTATGGGCGGCGGGAGTTTGAGCTCCTCCCCCAGCATGTGATGTAGCTGGTGCAACATGGATCAATCTCTCCTGAGCCAATGTACCAAACATACTCCGGAAGTGTGCTAAAGTATCTTTAAGTCTAGGGATAGAAACAGGCGCCTCCGATTCCTACTTCCCAAGCGGATCTACGGGTGGCTCCTCAATTATTGCTCTGGTAGGTTCTCTAGTTGAAACACGTGCTCCTCCTCAGTCTCAGCCTTTGCCTCAGCCCAGCCCTATAAAGATCCGTAAATTTTCTATGTCTAAAATAATTCAGACGGATAGGTCCCTATGCTATTATAACTGTAGAAATTCTTAAAACAATCCTATTTTGAGTAAAAAGTATCCCAGAACTTGAAAAATTAAATTTCCATAAATTTCACGTTATGCGACCCACTATGCGATCGCATAACAGGTATGCAGATCGCATAGTGGTCTCATACCTGAATAATCTACAAATTGACGACAACTATGCGGCTCGAAATGCGATCGCAATTTGGGTATGCGGACCGCATAGTTGTCGCATTCTTGCCCCATGGTTCTTGTAAGGGAGGTTATGCGAATGCACTATGCGATCACATAACAGGTATGTGGACCGCATAGTGGTTGGATACCTGGGCAGTGTGGTTCCCATTTTTTGACCCATTTGAAGGCCAACTATGTGGCCAGGAATGCGGACTGCATAGCAGGAGTGCGATCGCCTTCCTGACCGCATTCCTATGTCGGGCTCCTATTTTCAAAATTTTAAACCCGACCCCCTATTTTATAAAGCACCCCTTCCCTTCATTTTTAACAATTTATGACAAAAAATAGAGAGAGAAGAAGAGAGTTCTTGAGAGCGAAGGTTTCAACATCATCCAAATTGGGTTTTCCAAAATCACTCAAGCCCGGAAATTATCAAGATTATTGTCATCTTCTTCACTCAAAGAGGTAAGTCTTCACCCTATTTCCCCAATTTCCAAGATTTTGTGTAAGAATAAAACATACATAGGTTGGGTCTTAAACATAAAAAGTGAAATAGGCCATGCATGTGGGACTAAGTTGTAGTATGTGATATTAAAGAACCAATTTGGGTAGTTCATGTTAATATTTGGGTGAGAGAAGAAGCAATTGCCATTTTTAAACCTTGTAGTCTACTTCACATGTTAGGTGTTTGATGGAATTCCTAAGAGAGTTACCCCATGGTTAATCTTCCTAATTATTAATCGATTTCCGCTATCTCGATATAGATTATTATTGCTAGAGGTGTTGGTGTATGGTATAACTTGAGGAAAATCTCTTTGAGGTATGTATGGCTAATTTTAATCTTCGTAGAGTCACCTTGTAAGTGTCCAACATTTGGTATGAGTTGCTTGCTGAGTATATGTGAATTGATTGCCCGGTTTTGTTGAGGTGTGAGGTTGCGATCTCTGATTTGTCTTAGTCGATTATCGTGATAATTGAGATTGTGAAAGGTGACTTCTATGTGATTACTTTAACATGTGCACGGTTCGTTAAATGCTTGAGTATGTTGGTATGAAATAATGATGACAAACCCAAATGTGTAAATGTATCTAACTGATAGGGTTATGTAACAAGTGATGAAGGGGAATTGTGAATTGATCAATTGAACTAAATGACCATGGAAATATCGTAGATGACTCATTGTCGGCAAGGTTTATTGTGGCTTAACTTCATATGGATTGTTGGTTGTAAGGAATTTATATTCTTGTTGATGAATACCTTTGTGGTAGAATTAATGGATGATAAAGACTATTGTGAACACATGATTGTTTGGGTGTTATGAAATTGTACTCTTGATGATATGAAGCCCTGTGATTGAATTGTGGGCTATTATTGTTTGCTATGAAATGTGATGGTCTGGTGGGATTGGGTTGCATGCCGCATCACGAAGTAATAAGGGTGGAGAGGTAATAAGGGTGAAGTGTAATATTGTATGGTGGGATCGGGTTGCACACCGCAACATGAAGTAATAAGGGTGGAGAGGTAATAAGGGTGAAGTGTAATATTGTACGGTGGGATCAAGTTTGCACGCCACAACACGAAGTAATAAGGGTGGAGAGGTAACAAGGGTGAAGTGTAAAAGCGAAGGTGGGGCCGGGTTGCACGCCGCAATAGAATGTAATAAAGCTGAAATGTGATTGTGTTGTAATTACAATCTGTAAGGCTCTCAATTGTACTTGTTGTTATATCATTGTGCACTACGTGTTGGTTCCTTTAGCTGGCTTTTATCTGTGCATCTCTTTATTTTACTCTGAGTAAAGTTTCTTCATACATGCTAGTACTATTCCACAGTACTAACGTCCCTTTTGCCGGGGGTGCTACATCTTTTATATAGATGTAGGTGGGTCCATAGCAGGTAGCTCAGTTCACCGTTAGTGGTGCCTCCTCCTCATCTTTCAGCAAGTACTGGTAAGCCCCACTTCCTCCCGGAGCCGTGTGTAATTCATGCCATCTCTTTTGTGTCTATTATGTATTGTAAGGTATAGCCGGGGCCTTGTTGCCGGAAAAGTATTGTATAAATTCCTAGTATTTGTAGAGGCTCTGTAGACATGATGTGGGTGTACATATGTATTTTGGGTAGTCACTGTACGTATTCGGAAAGTGTGGTCCGTATTGGAAAGTTATGTATGTATTGTGTACGCTTTGGGAATCAAATTGTTGAAATGCTAAAAGAGAAGTGAATTTAAGTTTGTAAATCCACGCTTCAATCCTAAGTTGTTATTTCATATGGAATATGGTCCATTGTATATACGGGGGAAACGCGTTGGGTAGGAAAGGCAATCCAGGTCCGCTTGACCGGGTTCACCCGGTTAGGTGTCGGTCTCGTCCCTTAGTTTCGGGGCGTGACAAGCCCCTAGCAACACCGCTCTGCGGGTAGCATCATCAGTAACAACTGCTCGTGTTCCACCATCTATGGGAAAACAAAATGGCAAAGGCTCAAACTCCAAAATCAATAAATTTGCACGATAGGAATTAAAGAAGTGAAGTTTCCTAATATTTTTGTTGCCTCTCGAAGATAAGTACAAACGTCTCTGTATTGATTCTCAAGACTCTACTAAACTTTCTTATGACTCGTAGAACCTATGAACCTTGAGTTCTTAGTCATGAATTATCACGACAAAATTCCCACTATAAGGATCGTGATGGCACCTAGTCCCTAAAACAAGGTAAGTCCAACACATGTTGAGAATTAACATAATTTAACCAAATTAACTACCGAAAAAATTAACTGATAACTGAAATAGCATAGTTAAGTCGAACATCAGCAATAAAACCCCAAAGCTAGTAGTATAGAGTCATAAGCTCAATTGAGTACACTAAAATCTCTGAATACAATATTGTTCTGGAATGAAAATAAACAATAGTAATGAAAGACAACCAAAGGTGACTTTGAGGCATGCAAATTCAACAGCGGGTATACCTTGAAGTCTCCGCAGCAAATCACAAGCAACCAACTAACGTCCCCCACACTCCGAAGTACCTGGATATGTGCTAAAAATGTGCAGAAGCATAGTTTGAGTACACAATAGCAGTACCTAGTAAGTATGAAGACTTATCTCAGTGGAGTGATGATGAATTTTAAGTCAAGACACCTACTAGTCAAATAACCTGTGTAGAATCTTAATATAAAGCTAACAATGGAAAAGAAAAGTAAATAAAAGGAAAAATGGGTAATCATGTGATAAACATCAAAATAATAAAAACACATATAATATACAAGTGAAAGCAATTAAGGGAAAACAATTAACAGTCCTAATCATCAAACAGTTCCACCATAGGAATTACAACATTAATCACCCCGAGGTATCACACCTCCACTATCAGAAATCACGAGTCCCAAATCATGAATCATATACATATGGCATCTCGTGCCAACATTACTGATCAGAACCGCATGGACAACTCACGTGCCAATAATATCAATATCTCATATATGTATGATCAACTCACGTGCTGCACGGACAACTAATGTGCCAATAGTAACATATCTAAGATCCGCACAGACAACTCACATTGCCAATAGTAACAACATCTCAGATCCACACGGATAACTCACGTGCCAATAGTAATTACATCTCAAATCCGCACAGAAAACTCACGTGCTACCATTTCAATCCACACATAGAAGGCAGATATACAAGAATACATGCACATGATCAACGAACATCAAGATTCATACTCCTAGACTGGTATAGATGACATCTTATGATGTATGCTTGTGCAGTGTACAATCATAACTCAAATCAGCAAGTAATATCAGAGACACTAAATAGCACATTGTAAACAACACAACAATTCACATAATATGCATAGAACACACAAGGAAGTCACACAACCACACTAGTATCATCAATAATATTCCCCAAGGCCATCACATATCATCCCTGATATAGCCCCTTGTCTCTCCGTGTGCACAACCAAAATACCCGCCTTTTCTCGCCAAAAGCGTCAATAATTATCCCATCTTATCTCGACATATGCGCAAACCCGGTATGTATATATAGCCCGCCTTGTATCGCCACATGTATAATATCAATAATAATAATAGCACGACAAATCCCCGTGCAAACACCCTAACAATTCGCTCAACAAGTCCACATGTGCCAAAATCACAACAACACAACATGTCAACTCGTACCGTGCATGCCCATATGCCACAATATTTCCAGAACAACAATACCAATTTCACAACAATGCATCGCCCATGGCCCAACAACAATGCATACAAGAGTCTTAATAAAAACACAATAAAACGAAAGAATAAACTTAAAAATGAAAAATATAACACGTAATAATATCTTCATATAAGAATAAGTCAACAATGAAAGAGGTAACATGTAATGGAAACTTCAAATAAGAATAACTCAACAATGAAAGAGGTAAAATGTAATGACAATTTTAAGTAAATGCATATAAGTAACCTAAAAGCCTAAACCGGTTAATTTCCACCTAAAAGCCCGTGTACACACTCGTCACCTAATGTACACGTCTTCCACATTATTCAAATAGTGAAATTAAACTAAATCCTATAGGATAGTTCCCCCACAAAAAGTTAGGCGAGATACATAACTCAACTAGGCCAAATTAACACTGAAAATGGCTTTTCCCTTAAAATTCTCCTTCGCACGACTCAAATCTAAACAAATGACTTAATATCATCAATCAATGCAAGAGAAACAAATTTTGATTAATAAAGCTAATATCTGTACAAAATGTCCCAAAAGTCGACAATGGGCCTACCCGGTCAAAACCCCAGTCCAAGGGTAGATATCGATTATCCATAATCCCAAGAGTCCATATATGTGTTTTGTTTTCAAATCCGAGTCAAATTTTCCTCTCAAATATAACATTTTTATTTTCCAAAAATAAGACAAAATTTCCGAAAATTTCTCTTCAAATTCCATAGTTTAGATATTAAATCTCATAAACAATCATGTTATGTAATAAAAAATGGATTCAAAACACTTACCCAATATTTTGGTATGAAAATCTCTCCATGAAATTGCCTCACACCGAGTCTAAGGCTAAAAAAGTGATAAAATGTAGCTAAGTTCTGAAATATAAAAACATATAACAGGTGCAAACGTGACATGAGCGACCAGGGGTTCGCAGATGCGACCCCTCGAAAAAGCAAAAAAGCCTTCGCAAAATCGACCCCTGACAAACACTAACTATGTCACAAAAGCGACATATAGTTTGCAATTGCGAACACAACTACTTCGCAAAAGTGACAGGAATGTCTCAAATGTGGAAACTCCCCTACCTAGGTGCTATCACAAATGCGATCAGATAGTTCGCAAATGCAAACTCCCCAATCCACAGCCCTTTTCACAAATGCGAGAAATATCTCACATATCTGTGTCACGATCTGAAATCCCACCGTCGGGATCGTGATGGCGTCTAATGTTGAACCCGCTACACAAGTAAACATTCTGGCTAACATGCTTATTTCCTTATTATTAGGCATTTAATGAAAAAGCGAGAACAAGTTTAAATAACAATGCGGAAGCTATGAAATATAACATCTCAAGTATTTGATACTACAAAATCCTTAGTAACACCCCAGAACTGGTAACACAAATCCACGGACTGTCTAAGAATATTAAAAACAAAGTCTGGATAAACAATACAACTATCTCAGAAATACAAGAGAAGAAAGAAAGAGAAGGAATGAGATAGGAGGTGCTGCGGAGGCCTACAGGACTACCTCAGTGTCGCCTGTGGACTAAAGGATACTCCCTCGATCACTGCCCACCGGGTCCGGTACCGCAATATGCACAACATAAAGGAGTGCAGGTGTAGCATCAGTACAACCGACCCCATGTACTGAGTAAGTGCCGAGCCTAACCTCGGTGAAGTAGTGACAAGGCTAGGACACGAGAATTACTAAACACCTGTGCAATTCAATAACATACAACAGAAATAACGGTAGGAAGTAAACATTTAAGTATAAAGTGAAAAACACTTATTTAGTAACAGAACATGGCAACCGTCTAAGTATCAAAATAACAACAGAGAACAAACAAGTGCACGGCATCGCCCTTTATGCGTTACTCTCGTTCTCACCAAAATAAGTGCACGACATCAACCATCGTGCTTTTACTATCATCCTCCCCAAGACAATAAGTAAGTATAACGGCACGGCATTATCCTTCGTGCTTTCAATTATCATATCATGGCACGGCATCACCCTTCGTGCTTTCAATTATTATATCATGGAACGGCATAACCCTTCGTGGTTTTACACTCTCAACCTCACAGAGCAATAATAAATGAATGCACGATGTCACCCTTCGTGCTTTACACTCTTCCTCACCCAAACAGCATCAAGGACAACAGTTTGGCAAGGAATAATCAACAACATAGATCATAAGTCACAACATCCCGGCAATGGGACAATAACTGAAATGATACCGCCCCGAAAAGGGGCACAACTATAACCAATCTCGCTCACGGGTATAACTTAACAAAAAAATCCATAACATAACAGTTTCTCAACAGTATTCACAACCAAGAATTTCCATCAATTGTATAACCTCAAAGGTGAAACTTACTTCATAACACAGTCAATATCGATGAAAAATCAGATATATCACAAAACCCAACACACACGGGCATGCTAGAAAACAACATATAGGTACTCGTCACCTCACCTATACGTTGAACATGGGATAACAAGTAGAAATTAAGACTCAACACCTATTCCCTCAAGCTAAGGTTAAGCCAAACGCTTACCACGACTCCAAGAATTCAAATCAAGCCTCTAGCACTGTTTTTCCTTTCGAACCCTACTCCAAATCAATAGTATCTAGGAATAATTGACTCAATAACATCAATAAATGCTAAACAAATCAATTTTAAATTCTTAATTATGGATTTCCGAACATCTTCTAAAAAATCCAAAAATTGACCCCGAGTCCGCTTGGTCAAAACACGAGGTTCGGACCAAAACCCGATCACCTCTTCCCCCGCGAGCCCGAATATATAATTTATTTTGAAATCCGACCTCAAAACGAGGTAAAATTCCCAAATAATCCAAAAGCCCTAACTCTACCCAAAACCCCGATTTACTACCCTTAATCACATGTTTTTAGGCCTAGAATCTTTTGGGTGTTGATAAAAATGGAAGACAACGAGGTTAGGATTACATACCTATGAAGCTATGGTGAAGAGGTTCTTCAAAAATCGCCCAAGGAGGTGTGGAGAAGAAGAAGTTATGAAAAATGGTTTAATTCCGGTAAGTGTTCTATTTTTGGGACTAATTTATAACTAGGCAGAAATTAACTTTCGCGTTCGCGAGCCCTTGGCCACGCTCGCGAAGTTCTGACTCATTTGACCTCTGCGATCGTGAATCCTTGGCCGCGTTCGCGAAGGTCTAGCCTTCCAGGCCTAAGCGTTCGCATGCTATGGGCCGCGTTCGCGTAGCATTAAGACCACCCGGCCCCCGGCCCAACCCTAGTTCTATGCGATCGCACCCCAGGGTACGCGTTTGCGTAGAAGCACTTCCCAGTGTTCCGCGTTCGCGTCTCCCTCTACGCGTTCGCGTAGAGTAAAACCCCTGGCCACTCTATTTACCCTTCGCGTTCGCATGGGATACCATGCGTTTGCGAAGGGTATTGCATCAGACACCAGATCTGATCCCCAAACACAAGATTTTTACCACTTTTTGCACTCCGACACCTACCCAAAACACACCCGAGCCCTCGGGGCTGAAAACCAAATATACACACAACCTTAAAAACATCCTACGGACTTATTCGAACAATTAAACCACAAAAATAACATCATAACTATCGAAGTAAACCTCAAAATCTATAAAAATTATCAAAACTTCTTAAATTTCAAATTTTCCATTTTTAGTCCGAATCACGCCAAACTGAGTCCGTTTCTTACCAAATTTCACAGATAACACATATAAAACATATTGAACCTGTTCTGGGCCCTGAAACCATAATACGGGCCCGATATTACAGGTTTCACATCAAATCTCACTTTCAAAGACCTTTATATTTTTCAGAAAATAATTTTCTTCAAAAATTCATTTCTCGGACTTGGGACCTCGGAATTCGATTCTGGACATACGCCTAAGTCCCATAATTTCCTATGGACCCTCCGGGACAGCCAAATCACAGGTCCGGGTTCTTTTACCAAAAATGTTGACCAAAGTTAACTTTATTCAAATATTTATTATAAAATCATCAATTTTTCACATAACGGCTTCCCGGCTACGCACCCGGGCTACGCACGCACATTGAGTTGAGATAAAAGGAGGTTTTCATGGCCTCGGAACACAGATTTTGCTAAAATTACATGGGATGACCTTTTGGGTCATCACAATCTCGTTGTCGCAAATGATACCAACCCCTCGCAAAAGCGAGAACTGAACACCAGCAAAATCTAAACTCGCTCAAACTCTCTCAAACACGTCTGAAACTCACACGAGCCCTCAGAGCTCCATACCCAACATTCACACAAGTATAATAATATCATATGAACTCGCTCGTGTGATCAAAACAACAAATAAACATCTGAAACCACAAATCGGACCTCAAAACACATAAAATTTACAATGAAACTTGAGAACTTCTAAAAATACAACCACGCATATGATTCCTATCAAATCAACTCGGAATGACGCCAAACTTTGCAAACAAGTTCAAAATAACAAAATGAACATATTCCAAGTTTTAAACCTGAAATCTGAACCTGATAGACATAATGTCAAGCTATGGTAGAACTTAAGGAATTTCTAAGCATTAAAATTGCAAACTTTTTGCAAAACAAGCCAAATACGTAGGGACCTACGAATTCAATTACAGACATATGCCTAAATCCAATATAATCATCTGTAACTAACGGGACCATCAAAACTCCAATTCAAGATCAAATACGCAAGAGTAAATTGGTCTACTCTTCCAACTTAAGGCTTCTACAATAAAAATTATTCTTCCAAATAAATCCTGAATCGCTTGAAAATTGGAAACGACCATACACACAAGTCATAATACATGATATGAAAGTACTCGAAACCTCGAATCACTTGATTTACCAAATCAATACTAAATCTCGACAATCGAAAACGACCACAAACAAAAGTCATAATCCATAATGTGAAACTACTCAAGACCTCAAACCACCGAATGGAATGCTAAAGCTCAAAACGGCTAGTGGGGTTGTTGCAAGAACCATTTTTTTTTTTTTGTAATGAATTAATTTGTCTTTTCATATGAATTCCATTTGTTTAAATTTTGATTTTGAGTTCTACCACTTTGATTAACCCTATTTCACCATTTTTGTTGCATTAATCTGGACCATCTAATCTGAGATAAATCCTATTGATAATGCCGTCTCAACCAATTTTTCCATTGATTGATTCTATAACTCAAGTTTCTTGATATTAATATTAAAGTATATATATTTATATGTATATCGTCGTGCATTGTGCTCGTGTATTGTAGATTTTGGATGTAAAATGTAATGATTTGTGCTGATTTTTGATTTTTTATGTGTAGGAACCATCCGGTGCAATGTGGGCGTAAGGTGCGAAATTGGAGCCAAAAAGGAGCAAATTTAAAAAAAAGGCCATTTGTAGCACCACAGGTAGCGTGGGGAGCTACCTGTAGCCCAGTTTCAAGAACCTCAAAAATCCCAGCGCCAGTGCTAGCACCCCACACTACCCTAGGTACTGGTGACGGGAAATCTCTCATACTATATGTAACGACCCTATCGGTTGTTCCATGTGATTAGCCCTGTTTCCCCCGTTTCTGCGTTATCACATGTTGCTTAGACTATTTATGTGGTGTTGGGTCGGTTGGTTCGGGTTCGGAGTGGTCGTGGTGAGAACTGAGACACTTAGTCTCTTAAATTAGCTTAATAGTTGAAAAAGTCAACTCGGGAGTTAATTTATTTGTCAACGACCTTAGAATGTGGATTTTATGGCTCGGATAGCTTCGTCAGGTGATTTGGGACTCAAGAGTGTGTTCGGAATGAAGGTTTTATGTCCGGTGTAGAATAAGGCTTGAATTGGCGAAAGTTAGTTTTTGGCAATTTCCGGTCGGCGGTGGAAAATAGGCTATCGGGGTCGGAATGGAATTCCGGAAGTTGGAACAGGTTCGTAATGTCATTTTGTATATATGTGCAAATTTTCAGTTCAATCGAATGTGCTTTGGTTGGTTTCGGCATCATTGGTGAAATTTAGAAGTTTTAAAGTTCATAGGTTTCAATTTGATGTAATTTTGGAGTTTTTGTGTTGTTTTTGGTGTTTTGAGGGCTCAGATAAGTTTGAATGATGCTATGGGGTGTGTTGTTATATTTGGTTGGGGCCCCGAGGGGCTCGAGATTGATTTCGGATTGTTAGCGGAGGTTTGGACTTAGGAAATTTGCAGCAAACAGCTGCTGGTGTGCATCTACCGATGTGGCCGCACCTGTGGATGGGGAGCCGCAGGTGCGAAGGACCTTGCGCATGTGCAAAAAGAGGCTAGGCAGGAGGAGTCCGCAGGTGCGAAGCATGGGTCGCACGTGCGAAGCCGCAGGTGCGGGAAAGGGTTCGCAAGTGCGAGAACTGGACTGTTAGTGGGATTTTGCAGGTGCGCACCTGGGATCGCAGGTGCGTGGATTTGTCCTCGGGTGCGGATTAACTGAGCAGAACACTATATAGAGGTTCCTTCGCGAATATTTTGCCATTTCTTCCATTGTTGCATGCGGGTTAAGCTTGTTTGAGGGAAAATTGAAGGGGGAATTCGAAGGTCTTCAGTGGAGGTGAGTTCCCGGATTATAAAACTCGTTTCTATGTTATTTTGTACGGATTAGTCTTGTAATTTGAAGAATTAAAGTGGAAAAAATTTTGGGAAAAAATGGGGAGGAAACTTGGAAATTCTGTTGGTGATTTGAGTGGGAAATTATGGTCCGATTGTGGAGTTTTTGGTATGTATAAAATCATGGGAGTATGAGGATTCTAGTGATGTAAATTTTATTGAATTTCGAGACATGGGCTCGAGGCTCGATTTTTGCAGAATTTCGAGAATTGTGTTAAATTTATATCTTTCGATTGGGTTTTGTTCCGTTAGGTGACGAGCGTGGGGGCGTGCACTGATAGGGATTGTGACTTGGTCTGTCCCATAGCGACTATTAAGCCGCATATTCGATTTGAAACCTTATGACATCCTGTCTTTCAGAAGTTTATACTTGTTATGGCTATGAGCCATGTTTGGGGCCTTGTATCGACCTGTTTAGACCCTCAGGGGTATTTTCGATGTTTGGGGCCTTGTGCCGACCTGTGTAGACCCTCAGAGGTACTTTTACACTATTCTACCACTATCCTGATAAAACAATTGTGAACTGAGACATGTTTCCTATTTGTTGTTATTGTCACTATTATCACACTGCTTTGAAAACTCTGAAAAGTATTTTGGGACTGAGTCCCGTGAGTTGAGATGAACTGCCCAAGTGGCTGGTGAGGGTGACTAAGTCAGGCCGAGAGCCGAGTATGTGAGCATAGCTATGGATCGGGCTGCACGCCGCAGCAGTATATATGTGTTAGGCTGAGTACCGAATATGTGAGGATAGTTATGGGATGGGCTACACGCCGAAACAATATATATGTTATATATTACATATGGGTCGAGCTGCACGCCGCAACAATATATGTTATATATGGATTGGGCTGCTCGCCACAGTAGATATAGCGCTTCGGCTGAAGGAGCCCTTCCAAGAGTCTGTACACCCCCAGTTAGCGCAGTTGACTATTATATGGATCGGGTTGCACGCTTCATCGTATGTTATATATATGGGTCAGGCTGCACGCCTCAGCAGTGTGTGTGTGTGTGTATATATATATATATATATATATATATATATATATTTATATATATATAGTAGTGGAGCAGGCTACCCGCCGCAGAATTCGTGTGTGTTCATGGTACTTGCTGAGTACGAGTGTTTAGTGAGAGCACGAGATAATGATATTGGAGACACGAGTGACTGAGAGCGTTACCCGAGAGGCTTTATTATGAGTGATAATGTGCACGAGGGGCTTATATTTTTCGAAAATGCTGTTTTCGCTCTTCTTTACACTAAGCCTCTGATAATAAATGTTGGATAAATGTTTTTATATTATATTCTTAAATGGAAACCGGAATTTTATGAAATATTCGGAATCGTAGAATTCCTAACTTGATTTATTCATTTCCACTGTTATTCATTATATGGATTTACATGATTTAAATGCTCGTTACTACACTTAAGTTTTAAGTTACATTGATTACTTACTGAGTTGGTGTACTCACGTTACTCCCTGCACCTCTGTGTGCAGATCCAGGTACCGGACCATCTCAATAAAGCGAGCTTGTAGTTGTTCGAGGATTGAGGTAGCTGCTCAGCGGCCCCAGTGCACCTCCTTTCCTTCCCGCATATCATAATTTCTTTTGCTCTGTTGTACCTCAGACTTTTGTTGTAGCAAGCCACTATGTTGTACATTGTATTTTCAGTCTTAGATGCTCATGACAGTTGACTCCAGGTTTTGGGGAAGTGTGTATTTGTTTCATCTCATTCTGCTATTTTTTTTAAATCTGCTAAATTTTGGGAAATTATGATATATATATATATATATATATATATATATTGATAGTCTGAAATGCTTGTCTAGCCTAGTTCTATATATATATATATATATATATATTGATAGTCTGAAATGCTTGTCTAGCCTAGTTCCATGATAGGCATCATCACGACCGGTTAGGAGTTGGGGTCGTGACACTATACCCCTGACAAGGTTATTTCGGCCCAAGACCTACCCAACCTATATAAAAACAATACAAAACCTGTTTTGAGGGTGGGAAATGCCACTTTGGAGCAAAAATACACACGAGGAACATCCGGGAGCGAGGATATCTTAGTTTTCTTCATCTTTTCTTAGTATTTTCAATTATTCAACACTTGTGAATTTGTTTTGATATTATCGTCAGTGTCTAAAACTCATAGTTTTAGAGTTGTGATTTAGCCATGAATATTATTGTTTAGAGTTGACTTAACCTTGATTATAATTCACTAATATATGGTTGTTTCTTCAATTATGTTATTAATTTCTTAATTGTCTGGCCAACAATTAGGTTATATTTACTATTTATACTATGCTTGGGAAAGCCATGTTTAGATTAGAGAAGAATTGAAGAGAGCATGATCTTAACTATGAGGGGTGTGGGTTTGTGGTTATGATAGGAATATACCTAGTCACCATGCTTAATAAAATATCATAATCTTAATGCGTTCTTGATAGATTTATTCCACAAGAATATAGGCGTTAATCTATTTTGAGTAGGCGAGTAAGAATTCGGGAGAATACTACGAGAGCAGTTGTTCGATTAATTTGGAACCATGAGTGAATTGTATGAAAGGGAGTGTTAATTAAAACATAATAGGATTGGTGAATCGATCACAATCCTATAATATTTGTCTCTTCTGAATACAAAACAAATATTTTGCTGCTTGATAAATTAGTTACTTGTTAGAATTATTGCAATGTATCACCCTTTTGAACTCTGATTGACTTGACTGAATAATAATCTTGGTGAAACTAGTCGACAGTTAACATAAGTCTTTGTGGGTTCGACACTAGACTTATCATTTTATTACTTGTACGGCCACTTATACTTGAGTGTGTGTTTGGGAGCAACAAATTTTTGGCGTCACTGCCGAGGACTTGAGTATTGACTGATTTCTAGTTTTACTTTAGTTGCTTATTTCGTCAAGTCTAACATTTCTTATTGGTTGCTCTGCACTCAGGAACATTGATTGAATGTGAAGGGTCAGAAGCCAGGATAGACTTCAAGGTTTTGACCTCGAACCTTAGAGAACATTTCACAGGAAGTTGAGGGAATCACAAGACACATATAATCTTCAGGCACTTGTTTGATTTCCTGTGGACATGGCACATGAACAACGTATGGATATTCGAGAGGAGGTGATGCCCAACATTGCTAATGTCACATCCAACATCGTGAAGACTAGAATCAGTGGGCACTTTGAGCTGAAACACAACATGATCCAGCTATTACATCCGAATGGGCAGTTTATGGGTCTTCCACACAAGGATCCACAACAACACTTCCTAAATTTCATGGAGATTAGTGATACTTATATCACTAACGAAGTCACTCAAGACCATGTGAAGCTCACAATGTTCCCGTTTTCTCTGTTGGGTGAAGCAAAGTGGTGGTTGAAGGTGGAATCATCTAATTCTATAACATCATGGAATGATCTGGCGAGGAAATTTTTGGCAAGGTTCATTCCTTTGGGAAAAACTGCAAAGATCAGAAGTGAGATAGTCGACTTCAAATAAAAATCGGGGGAGTCTTTATACTGAGCTTGGGGCTTCTCAGAGACTATCCTCATCACAATCAGACAAATGAAGTGTTAGCTCACACTTTCATAGAAGGGCTACATCGCGAGACAAAGATTATGGTGGATGTTGCACCGGGAGGTCAAGTGTTGAAGAAAAGCATCAATGATATATATGCATTACTGAATAAATTCTCCAAAAGCATACTTGGTTGGCAAGGAGAGATGGGCAGACACACAGTGCAAAAATATACATATTCACAATACTTCATTAAATATCGTAATATACCTAGTCACCAAGATTATTATTTAGTCAAGTCAATCAGAGTTCAAACGGGTGATTTTACTAAGTAATAATTCTAACAAGTAACTAATTTATCAAACAACAATATGATTGTTGTGTATTCAGAAGAGACAAATACCCCATGGTTGTGATTTATTAACAAATCATATTGTGCTCTAATTAACTCTCCCTTTCATAAAATTCACTCATGGTACCGTACAATTGCTCTCGTAGTATTCTCCTGAATTCCTACTCGCATATTCAAAATAAATTAATGCATATATTCCTATTGTATCAATCTATCAAGAACGCATTAAGGTTACAATATTTAATTAATCACGGTGACTAGGTATTTTCCTATCCTAACCACAAATATGCCCCCTCTAAGTTAAGATCATGCTCTCTTCAATCTTTCTCTAATCTAAACATGGCTTTCCCAAGCATAACATAAATAGTAAAGAGAACCTAACTATTGGCTAGACAATTAAGCAATTAATTACATAATTGAAGAAACAACCATATGTTAGTGAATTGTAATCGAGGTTAAGTCATTTTCTAATTTTGCTCATGTGGCGCTACAAATGGCCATTTTCTAATTTTGCTCCTAAACAACCATATGTTGTTCCTCTGCCATGTCCACAGGAAATTGAAAAAGTTCCTTAAGAATATATGTGTCACGTTCTTCCCTCAACCTCTTGTGAAATATTCTCTCAGGCTCGGGGTCAAAGCCTTGGAGTCTATTTTGGCTTCTCACCCTCCGCAATCAATCAAATTTCCTGAGATCAAAGCAACCAATAAGAAAGGTTAGACTTGACGAAATAAGAAACTAAAGTAAAAACTACAAAGTAGTCAATATTCAAGTCCCCAGCAACGACGCTAAAAACATGTTGCTCCCAAATGCACACACAAGTATACGTGGTCGTACAAGTAATAAAATGATAATTCGAGTGTTGAACCCACATAGACTTGTGTTAACTACCCACTAGTTTCACCAAGATTATTATTCAGTCAAGTCAATCAGGGTTCAAAAGGGTGATTATACTAAGAAACAATTCTAACAAATAACTAATGTATCAAGAAGTAAAATGGTTGTTGTGTATTCAATAGAAACAAATATTCCAGGGTTATGGTCGATTCACCAATCCTATTATGCTCTAATTAACTCTCCCTTTTATACAATTCAATGATGGTTGTTAATTAATCGAACAAGTTCTCTTGTAGTATTACCCCGAATTCCTACTCGCCTATTCAAAAAAATTAACGGATATATTCCTATGGAATAAATCTATCAACAACGCATTAATATTACTATATTTGATTAAGCACGATGACTAGGTATATTCCTATCCTATCCACAAATCCGCCCCTCCTCTCCCCCCCCCCCCCCCTCCCCTCCCAGAGTTAAGATCATGGTCTCTTTAATTCTTCTCTAATCTAAACATGGCTTTCCCAAGAACAACATAGATAATAATCTTGGTGAAACTAGTGGGTAGTTAACACAAGTATCTGTGGGTTCGACACTCGACTTATAATTTTACTACTTATACGACCAAGTATACTTGCATGTGCGTTTGGGAACAACATTTCTTACGTTTTAATTAGAATGAAATATTCCTAGTGTTTTAAAATAGTCCTTTGTTTTAGTCAGAAGGAAAAAAGACGTTCTGTTATATTGAAGAACATATTTTAATTTACACATATTGATAACTTGGGTTTGTGATAATTTGTAAAATACATACGCTTGTGACAAGTAGGATAAATCAAAAAATATGTGAATTTTTCTTACTACTATTATAAAGTGACTTTGTTTCATTCGAAACAAAATAAATTTTTCTTAATTATTTTTTTCTTGATTTATTTCATTATTTGAAATGTATTTATCAATCAATTTGTTTGTTGATTCAGCAAAGAGTTGTGTATTAACTTTGGGAATATTAATGCTAGATAAAAATTGATCGATGTAACTTTGAATGAATAACTTTAGAAAATACGAAAATTCCATATTAATCGAGTATTTTTTCGTTTTACTAAATATTAGTGTTTATTTCTAGAGTTATTTCTCTTATATAAAGATTAATGTTTATTTATGCAGTTTCTTTCTTTTTCTCTTTTGTAATTCTTTCTATTTGATTTTTGGTTGTACTTGTTGTATTAGTGAAATCCTTCATTTTTCTTTCTATCAGTAATGAATTTGGCCAATTTCCATATTCAATTTGACTAAACGATTTGTTAATTATCTGATTACTAATTAAGAAATTGTTTTCCTTATCGTTTCATTCGATTCATCTATTTCTTTGAATCTAAATAATACAATTAGATTTACTTTTGAAAGTTCCTTTTTTTAATAAATAAACTACTTTTGATAAACCATTTTTTTGTTTTTTGAGACTCTTCGAAATAATTTTATTTTTCCTTTTAAAACTTTTATAGTAATAGAATATTTCTTTTTGATATTTTCCAAAAAAATACAAATTGTCCATACTTAAAATCCAATTGAGGAAAAACTAGAATAACACTGTAGGAACCTCGTGCGGAAGGTGCACTAGAAGATGGTTGCCCCATGTGAGTACCCTCATGTCCCTCTAGCTAGAGCACCACAAGTAACCTGAAGTGCAGACTGAAATGGTCGACTGATAAATCCTCTGCCGTGAAAGTTCTTTCCCCTATAGTAGGAGCCACCAAATCCTCCAGAACCACGAGGCTTCTAAGACTCCCTATCCTCTCTCTCCTGACCACGGATACGCTGCAATCTCCTAGCGATCTCCACAACCTAGTGGAAGGGAATATCAGTCTCCAACTCATGTGCCATTCCAAATTTTGAGACTATAACGGAGTCCCTCAATAAAAATGTGGACTCTCTCTCTAACAGTGGAAACCAAAGTAGGTTCATGACGAGATAACTCATCAAACCCCATAGCATACTTAGACACAAACATAGTTCCACAGAGCAACTGCTCGAACTCGATGCGCAACACGTACCTGAGGGCATATAGAACGAACTCCTTCAAAAAGAGATCAGAGAACTAATCCCAATTAAGGGGCACTGCATCAGCTAGCATACTCTCCTCATAAGTCTCCCGCGATCTATACGCCAGCCTCGTTAGCTAGAAAGTAGTGACGTCGACCCCGGTCACCTCCACTATGCCCATAATGCAGAGAATACATTAACACTGGTCTAGAAAAACATGTGCATCTTCAGAAGTTGTGCCACTGAAAATGGGAAGAGAATAATTGAGGAACCTCTCTAACCTTTTCTGCTCCTCCTCTAACTCCACTGGCCTAACCGCGGACAGAACCGCAATCACGGGCTGCAGGCATAGCACCTAAAGCCTGATCAACATGAGCCTGATGATCTGGAGTACAAGCGGTGGGAGTCTGAGATCTTCCCTAACCTAAGAAGTAGCTGATGCGACCATAATCAATCTCGCCTGAGCCAAGGTACCAAATATGTTCAAAAATGTGCCAGAGTCTCATGTTGTACAAGGGTAGAAACATGCACCTCAGGTGTCTACTCCCCAACTAGAGCTACTGGTGGTTGCTCAACAGTTGCTCTAGCAGGTGCTCTAGTTATAGCACATGCACCACCACGGCCTCTACCTTTGCCCCGTCCCCTAGAAACACCAACCCTAGGGGAAGCATCATTACTATATCTGAAGCTCGTGTCCTCAGCATCTGAGAATTGAAATACCTACTCAAATTCTAAAATGTATATATCTGCACGATAAGGAACAAAAGAAGTGAAATTTTTCAAAGAGTCCGTAGCCTCTCGAAGATAACTACAGACGTCTCTGTACTGATCCGCAAGACTCTACTAAACTTTCTTGTGAATCGTAGAACCTATGAACCCGGAGCTCCAATACCAACTTCTTACGACCCTAATTTCTTAATAAAGGTTGTGATGGCACCCACTCTCCAAAACTAGGAAAGCATATCACCTAACATTATTTTAAACAGTAAAAACATGATATAACGAAATTGAGTTTAATATAAATGCGGAAATAGGAGTAATACAGGTCAAAGTGGCAATACTCAACATAATTGTCACGCCCCTAACCCGGGTAGCACGGCCGACGCTAAACCGAGAAAGCCTGTTAGATTTCATTCTACCCAACTCATCCCTGAACAAAGAGGATATGTACTCCATTAATCAAACACTGAATAGATTTCATAACAACTCCCATTTCATTTCCATTAGTAGCTTCATTCATGATTTCCAAAATATTACAAGTTTATAGGGATAATGAAAAACATTGTTTTCCAAATGCCAACATTTCTATTTCAATTCCCAACATCGAACACCACTCACAACCTGTCTACGGATCCTCTAAGTACAACAGAAGAGTAATATGGAAATGCCGACATTAAAGCCCCGGCTATACCTCAAAAATAATACATAAGGAGCAAAAGATACATGACCCCAAAATAAAGCGGCGCTGGCAAAGTCAACTGGGAAGAGAGTGTACAAGCTATCGGTGATCAATGCCCCTGTTGTGGAACCACCCGCATCTGTTAAGGATGTAGTGCCCCCACCAAAAGGGACGTTAGTATCGTCAAATAGCACTAGTATGTATTAGTAAATTCCTCTTTCAAAATAGCATGTCAATATAAGAAAAGGAGAAACACAGAAGAAGCAAGTCACAATCAACAATATTCAAATGCCTAGGTATAGCATAACCATTTTCAAATTACGAAAATGATATATATTTTTGGTTGGGAGATTATTAGCACTGATATACAATCGTTCCTTTAGTACGGAGTCCGATCATGCTCGATCGGCTAGGCCATATCCCTATGAACAATGTGGTTTGACATGTAATGCAAAAGAAAAGTGTAACCTAGAGTAATACCACCATGTGCGCAACATGGCGTCCGATCTCCACCCGATCAGCTAGGCCGCCTTCCCACATATGTCGTGTGGGTTGACTTTTCCAATTCATAGCTATTATTAGATTCATTCCAATTAAGGGGAATAGTCACAACCACACCAATATTTCAATCCCAAATCTACCCTTACACAGGCACGTGTAGTTTCAGGTGTGGGCTGTTACAACCCATCCTTCCTCGGTGGCTAACGGTAATCCCAAAAATGTTTTTGATTTGATTTGCATGCAAGGTATCATAAATAAAAATTTATTCACTTCGACATCTTTTACATTGTATTAAACAAAATTTTACTAACTCCCAAGTTTTTCAAAAATTTTGGCAGAGTTTATCTTGTAACTAGGCCTACCACCTGTCAGAGAATCAGTAAAACAACCCTAAAAAAAATCCATAACTCAACAAAGAATCACAATATATATCAACAATATTGATCTCAGCATTAAAGGTATTACATTAACAAAAACGGTATCTTGACATGAACTACACAAATTTAAATCATAACACATAGTAAGTATCCTTTTGGACCATAACCATTTGGCTATACAGGATAATCAGAATACTTTCTTTACTTTGATGGAGGTAATTTCAACTTCCCGACATATGTACTAAGGATGACAATTAGGTACCTCTCATAAGCCAATTACCCAATAACTTCATCTTCCATAGCTTCCACCAGAATGATGGACAATGATTCCCAGCTACCTTCTTGGACATAGACACATGAAAAACTGGGTGTAGGGAGAACAACAGTGGGGGACATCATACTCATAGGTTGGCCTGTTTTATCTCCTTCAAGATACCATAAGGCTGAATGTGTACTACTACACCTAATTTAACCTTATTAACTATAACGACCCGGCATGTCGTTCTGAGAGTTATAGCCTCATATCCCTATCTATGCTAATTTATGTGTTATACAGTGGTGTTGAGCTTTATCGAGTTGTTAGGTTTGGGTTCGGAGTAGTTTTGGAGTGAAATGAACACTTAGTCTCTTAGTTAGAAAGCTAAGTTAGAAAAGCCAACTGGAAGTTGACTTATGAGTAAATGAATTCGGATTTGAATTTTTATGATTCGATAAGCTTCGTAGGGTGATTTTAGACTTAGGAGTGTGTCCGAAATGTAATTTGGAGGTCCATGGTAGAATTAGGCTTGAATTGGCGAAAGTTAGAAATTTGGTGATTTTGGTCGGCAGTGGAAACTTAGGTATCAGGGTCAGAATGGAATTCCAGAAGTTGGAGTAGGTTCATAGTGTCATTTGTGATGTGTGTACAGAATTTGAGGTCACTCGGACGTGGTTCGATAGATTTCGGTGTCGTTGACGAATTTTGGATGTTTAGAAGTTCTTAGGCTTGAATTCGAGGTTGATCTAGTGTTTTGGTGTTATTTTGGGTGTTCCGGAGGTTCGACTAAGTTCGGGTAGTGATATATGACTTTTTATAATTATTAGTTGAGGTCTCGAGGGACTTGGGTGAGTTTCAGATAGGTTTGGGTTGTGTTGCGCTCATTTCTCTTATGTTTCGACGTCGTTTCTTCAAGCATAAATAATATCATATTGAACAAATGAGCTTCGATTTCTTTTTTGATTAAAGAACTTAATCTGTATCGTAATTACAGACCCGTAGCAAAAAGAATCATCAAATTTGAACATCATATGAGGATTTTATGGTCATTTTACTAAGAAGTAGGTTGCCAAATTTTTCAGATTAATTACGAAATTGCCACTGATGACGTATTTAAAAATCTGCACTATTTGCAAATATTGAAACTAACATATCTCATTCATTATAAGGTCAAATTGAATGATTCAAAAGCCTAACTTGACTATAATTTCACAAGGAATCCATTGGAGGCATAAAAAGAGATTTTTGGGATTGTTTGGAACAAGAAACGAGGTAGAATTGCTGGAAGAAAAATATATAAAACAAGGGTTTGTTCTTTATGTCATATTTTGAGTTGGGGAGCTCGGATTTGGGCGGTTTTCACAATATGGATTGGAATTCAGAGCTTTTGGAGACCGATTCCAGAGATGAGGGCATCCCAGAGTAGGATTTTACGCGGTTGAGGTAAGTAACAATTTCAACTCTGGCTTTGAGTGTCTAAACCCGAAGAATTTGATATTGTGTGTTTGTTGGAGGTGATACCCTCGCTAGGTGACGAGCGTGTGATTGTGCACCTCGAGGGATTGAGACTTGGTCCATCCTGTGAGGCTGTGAGGCCTAAGAGCTATTATTTATGGTTATGTGTTTACTTGTTGTTGAACTTGTTTGCCTTCATGTTAGAGATCATGTTTAGGCTTTATTCATGCTCACGTTATTTGTACTTAGTCATAGAAATTAATGTACATCTTTACCTCAGTCTCTATTATTTTGCTGATATGTTGTGAAAATTCATGTGGGTTGTGTCCCCTTTTTTGTGGTGCATTGTGAGGCTGGAGAGGTACATGACTGAGTGAGGCCAAGGGCCTGGTTGTGAGGATATTAATACCATAGCGCGTGAGCTGTCCGCGTAGCACGTGAGCTGATCATGCGGGTCCAGGTATTGTTACCATAGCGTGTGAGTTGCCCGCGTAGCACGTGAGCTGACTGTGAGGATCCAAGTATTGATATTATGGCACGTGAGTTGTCCGTGCTTAGCGCTTGGGCTTTGGGAGCCCCTCCAGAGTATGTACACACCCCAGTGAGCGCAGAGTGTTGAGTGTATTGCTTGTTGAGTGCGAGTGCTGAGTGATGGAGTGACATTGCTGTGAGGTTGCATTTACTTTTGTTGTTGCTGCATTTTACCTGTTAATTTCTTTGTAGAATTTATTGATTTTTTATGGAATTTATCTGTTTATTTTTGTTTCTTTTAAATTGTGATAATGAAATAATTGAATTGTTTTACTTAGCTCGTCACTACCACTCAGTTCCTTAGTTATTTCTGTAACTACTGAGTCGGTTGTACTCATATTACACCCTGCACTTTATGTGCAGATCCAGGTGAGTTAGAGTGCGGCGATCATTGAGTTTACGTCGGTTATCTGTGGAGATTGCAAGGTAGCTGCTAGCGTCCGCATGACCTTGTTACTCATTTTTGTCATTTCTTCTTTTGGACAGTTATACAGTTTATATATCTTAGTTCATAGTTCTAGACGCTCGTGACTTGGTGACACCCTGATGTTTGGACTCATTTTCGTATTTTATATTATTTATATTTAGAGTTGTTTTAGTTTATCAGGAATTAAATTATTGGAAGTGTTTTATTAAATTCTTATAATCAAATTAGTAGTAATATTTTTGGAAAATAGGCTTGCCTTGTATCACGATAGGCGTCATCACGACCATGGTTAGGTTTTGGGTCGTGACATTAACAATTCACATAATACCTTCATGGAGAAAATTTTTAGAATAACATGTTCACTTTCTTCGACTCCAAATCTCTGTGTCGGACACCCATACTAAACCCTTGGCGATCTTCAATCATTATTTTATGATGTCTAGAATTAATATGGCCATAGATTTCCTACCCAATATGTTCAATCATGGAATGATGCTTCTTTGTTGATCTAATACAAATGGGAACAACGGAGTTCGAGTTTGGGCTGCAATTATTCAACAATCCATCAATGTGCTAAGCATGGTATCTCAGGAGGTTATATCTTAACAATTATGAAGGTTTTTACCAATAGCGCCTAACGTAGTTAATCATAGTGATGAGATCATTATTTTGACAAGTGAGGCATAAAGTTAACTAGCATATTAGCAATGGAAATCCTTAAGTAGGAATAGTCAAGTACATGACACCAGTTTCCTACTTGAGTGTAGGTAAAAAATTTGTTTAATTCAAAATGAGAATATTCTGGCACACTGAAGGTGATATGGGTTTCAAAATACATGAAGTTGAATTATGCTTTTGACAGTAACTAGCATAAGTAATCTATGCCAAGAGCCAATGAGGATGAAAAAGAATTTGAACACTTGTGAGATTATTATCATTCTGATAGCTTAACCCTTCGCAATAGTTGATCCTATATGAGAGGCCTAGAGATACGACAAAATTGTATTTCAAATTAATATGCTCATGATATGTGCTAGAATCTTTAACATCCACCTGAGGTTGGGAGGGAAGGTCGCGGTAAGGCTACTTAACTTTCAATATCACACGAGTGAAACCATGCAGCTAGGACATCTTAACATTGGGGTGAAATCATATATTTGTTAGAGAGAATGAATACTTTGCTATGAGCTAGACATGTTTTTGCCATAATAACTCCCAAGCTGCAATAACATGCCACTTTATGGGAACTTACCATACTAGGAACAAAGTGAGATACTTACTATGGAATGATTAGACATGAATGTAATAATGTGATGGGCGAACAATAGATCTTCTTATGACGGATTGGTGAAAATCCCAAATTTCCCAAAAACTTTATGCGGACAAGTGACCCCTTTCAATTAACATGTACAAACATGATAAGTGTTGAGATATGCTCTCAGGTTACTAGACAGTGAAAAGGTTTCATGATGATACTCACAAAGGAGTAGAGTGAATGATTAAACCATAGGATCCACATACACTGGAGAGAAAAAGAGTGGCTCAAGAAGGATCTCAGCTTTAGGCTACTTTACATTGGATATGATACCACGTAGGTAAATTTTAAGACAGTGCATATTTAAGCACCGATGAGCAGATGTTATCCATTTGAATGAAATTCATCAGGTATAGTCTATTGTTGAGAACTTAGGAAAGCAAGTGGGAAGTATAAACCTAGGGTTGTGACTCAATTTAAAGAAATGATCATTATCGAACCCCATTCCCCAAGAGGGTGTAAGTAAAATAATTGTGATAAAGAGGCTTCACGAATTATATATCTCGTTCAAAGAGTAGAAACAGAAAACAACTCATAAAGTTGTTCCTGTTCCATCCTAAATTCCATGGAAACATAAGGAGCGACATATGAAAAAGTGGAACCAGGATCAATAAGAGCATACACATCATGAGATTGGACAACCAATATACCTATAACAACATTTGGAGAAGCCTACGTCTTTTGATGCCTCCTCATAGCATAAAACGTGCTCGTCCCTCCCAAGCTCTTAATACCACCCCTAGCTGCTCAACACCCTACGGCCGCTATAGTTCCTTGATCTAGGGAAGGCGTTGTGGATGTAGTAGATGTAGAAGTGGTTGGTTGTGCCGCACCCCTACCCATACTCTAGGGAGATAGACGACAATGTCTCTAAATGTGACCCTCATACCACACTCGTGGCATACATTGGTTTCATAGTGACATACTTCCTAATGACATCTCCCATACTTCACACAACGTAGATGAGGTCCGCTAAACCGACTCGCCCCACTGACTTGATATTCACCCTTTTTACATACATCATAAGCATCCTTATCCTTGCTCCAGGACTCCATTGCGGGAGTGACAATCCATGTACTGATTTGCTGTGTGAACCTTGGGAATTTTCCAAACCTGCCACCCCTAACATATTGATATGCATACTCATAACACGACACCAAATATTCCTTCTCGCATATCGAGCAGATTGAAATGGGTGTACCCAACCTAGGGTATTTATTCTTCTTGTGCCCCCTCTTTCCAGAATCGTAACATACTTCAAGAGTTATCCAATATCCCCCCACGTGACGCTTCTTGCAAACCAAACAATCTAGCTTATCAGTATAATGATACCCTTTTTCACTTCTCAAATACTCTCACTACACGATTCGGTGGTGCAGTGACACTAGTAGGAACAATGACACTTCCCCTAGCAACAAGTTCTTCTAACCCCTCCACGACTTGAAACATTCTCCGAACAAACTGTTGTGCATTCTCCCCCATATTCAATGGCGGGGTCATCCCTCCTCGTGAATTACTTGTCCAGAAAATGAGACATAACGAGGAAATTAGTTCCCTATCTTGGGCTCTATCGCACGATCTGGAATAGCAAAGAAGTGTGAAATTTCCTAAATGTCCAATTAGCCTCCTCATTATAGATATGGTCGACAACACACCGATACGAAGGACTCTACTAGACACGGATCCAAAACATCCTAGGACACATTAAAACCTTAGGATTTGATACCAAGTTTCTCACACCCAAATCTCAGGGAGCCCGACCAACGCTCAACCGAGTGAACCCGGCCGAACAAGCCTGTTAGATTTCCTTCTACCCAACTCATCCACGAATAAAGAGGATATGTACTTCATTAATCAAACACAGAAGAGATTTCATTGACAACTCCCATTTAATTTACATTAGTAGCTTCATTCATAATTTCCAAAATATTACAAGTTTAAAGATATAATGAGAAACATGTTTGCCAAATTCCAACATTTCTAGTTCAATTCCCAACATCCAGCACCACCCACAACCTGTCTACAGATCTCTAAGTACAAGAGAAGAGTAATATGGAAATGCCGACAATAAGGCCCCGGCTATACCTCAAACACAGTATGTAAGGAGAAAAAGATACATGACCCCAAAATGAAGTGGTTCTCTCCAAGTCAAGTGGGAAAAGAGTGTACCGCTATCACTGATCAATGCTGCCTGCAGTGGAACCACCTGCATCTATTAAAGATGCAGCGCCCTCAGCAAAAGGGACGTTAGTGCCATCTAATAGCACTAGTATGTATGACTAAATGTTCTCTATCAAAATAGAAATCCAATATAAGAAAGGGAGAAACACATAGACAGCTAGTCACAATCAACAATATCCAAATGCCCAGTTAAAACATAATCATTTTCAAAATAAGAAAATAATATATATTTTTGGTGGGGAGATCATTAGCACCAATATACCATTGTGTTTTTAGCACGGAGTCGGATCATGACCGATCATCTAGGACATCTCCCAACGAACAATGTGGTTTGACATGTAATGCAAAAAGAAGGTGTTATCAAGAGTAGTACTACTATGTGCGCAACATGGCGTTGGATCTCCACCCGATCAGCTAGGCCGCCTTCCCACATATGCCGGGTGTGTTGACTGTTCTGATTCATAAATATATTTGTTTCATTCCAATTAAGGGGAATAATCATAATCACACCAATATTTCAATCTCATCCTAACTAATCGCAAATCCACCCCTACATTGGCATGTGTATTTCAGGTGTGGGTTGTTACAACCCACTCTTCCTTAGTGACTAATGATACTCCCAGAAACGTGTTTCATTTGATTTGCGCACAAGGTAACATAAATACAAATATATTCACCTCAATATCTTTCACATTATATAAATCATTATTAGTATTTCCAACCACTCACAATAATAATATTTTCTTGGATCTTTTGGCCATTCACAAGATTATTTATTCATGGTACAGTGGCCGTATTTCATGTTCTAGATATTCACCCCTTATATTTTCAAGGATCACCATCAAACATCAACATATAGAATATTTCAGAAATCATAAACCTCAAATTCATTAGTAATTGAAACTTTAAACACAAAAGGTTTCTCCCTGAAGAATGGGGAAACGCTGATCGGAAATAGAGACACACATAAAAATTATAAACAAACAATACACCATTTATTCTTGAAATAATCTTTCCCAAAAATGGCAATGTACAATTTCAACACCTGAGTATGAAAGAACTCGAATCACATTGAATATGTTTATAAAGCAAAGAATTAGTTAAAACAGCCACTTATGGGCATGAATTGAGTACAAAAGCTTTTAGGCAATTCTATTTTTGATGTAATTTTAAAACAGTTGAGCCGAAGCTCATCTCATAATCTTTTTCACATCCTCTCTTTTCATTGGCACCACTAGCCACAATTATAACTTAATTTCTTAGCATGTTGGCCACACTCAATATCCCCAATTCACTTATTCTATTTTCGAGCATCTTTATAGATTATCAACAACAAGACATTTCCAATCAAGACTTTAGATACACATGAGCAATTAAGAGTATAAACATATTGAGTGTTTCTCACATAATTTGGCATACTAGATTTCATTTGAAACATGACTCAAAGCCATAACATTTTAATACGTAATCCATACTTTGAACATATATATTTCGGCATAAAGCTCATTCAGAATAGTCAAGTTTATTAGGGATAACCCAGAGCATAGGAACTAGGAATCTTGAACCAACCATACTTGAACTTACCGGAACATTATAGAATTCTATTCTAAGAGAGAAAATTTATCCAACATGCATGAAATTCGCCCCTTCATGATACTAAAATGGTCGACTACACTAAGAAATATCAATCTACACTAAAAACATTCAATAGGACCAATATTAGAACAAATTCCATAATTTTGGTCGTTTAGGCATTTTATCAAACACCTAGTAGGCACAAATCTCTACATTTCTTAACCATATAATTAGTTCATCCCACTATCACTATTTACCAACAATTTATCTCACCATCATTCTCAAATAATTTATAACTTCCAACATCATATGCATGACAATTCATCCACACCCAACCAACAAAATTCCTTCAAATAATCACCTTCGATCTCTACAATGGCTAAGTTTTTAAATTGGTAACTTATGACTTCCAATCACCATCCCAGAAGTTCCAATACTTAATTCCTACTCATATTCCTGTAATAAACCCATACGTGTAAGTCTAAGGGTGTATGATTACCTTTTGGAAGAAATCTTGCAAAACCCTCCTTTGAGTTCTTGAAGAAATGTCTTGAAAATCTAAGGATTTCATGGTGGATTGAGTTAGTTATATTGTGGAAATGATAGGATTCATACCAAGATAATGGGGATTTCTTACCTTGAAGATGGGAGGAGTTGGGGGTCTTAAGAGAGTGGAGGAAAGCTCTCAAATGTGTCAAAGTAAAATGGGGGAAATGAGCCCACAGAATGACTTAAAAGGACCTGAAGCTGGGGCGCTCCCAGTCTCACGAAATGAGACTCACTTTGATGCCCGTATCATACAAGGGAAGACAAGATCCGCGCCCAGTCTGGCGAACCGAGCCTTGCTTTGTTGTCCACCAAAATAACAAGGTGGTTTGACATTAGTAATTTGATCATAACTTTTAGTAGGAAAGTGAAAATGACGAACGATTTGATGCGTTAGAAGCTAGACTCAAAGATCTACACTAGGGGCAAGATTCATTTGAATTGTCTTTATATTATGAGAATTATATCCATTAAAATTCAAGTGATGTGTAAATTTTGACATCTATTCCACTTAACATTTCCAACTCATTCCAAACAACTTCTCCCACTTACAAACCTCTGTATATATTCAAAAACACTCTCCATATGAATTTTCAATTCAAAATAATATGGTTCTATCCAGTGGGTCTCCTTTAGAACTCAAAAACATTATTCTCAATTATGTTTGTGAACTATAAAGTCTTAAATCATTAGCTAATTCTACGGGGCCTTACAATAAATCCCTAGAACTAGGCAGTAGAGAGTCACAAGCTCTAACTGAATACACGAGAATATCTATAAATATAGTACCATCTGAAAAACATAAAAAATAGTAATGAACCAAGGAGAGTGACTCGGAGTCCTGCGGTCGGATCATGTAGGGATACATTAAAGTATTCAGTGTATGAAATGCCTCACTGCCGATCAGCCCGAACTCAAGTACTCGGATATGCACAATAATATGCAGAACCATAGTATGATTACACCACAATTAGTACCCAATAAGTATCAAAACCAACCTCGGTTGAGTAGTGATGAGGTTCAAATTATTTGATACTCACTAGACAATAACTTGGGAAATGAATATATCAAAGAAAACCGATAACATAAATGTAACCGAAACAGTAACAACAATCCCTTTTAAAAAGTGCTATCACAATTGAGTGTAGTAAAACTCATTTTTTATCGGAAACGTCAAATAGTGGTAAGGCATGTGATAACACGTCAAAGACAGCCATTAACTCATATAAGTGCAAAACGAGAATCATTCAGAAACAATCATGTAATAAAAATATCATCCCCATCTCAACACAATCACAACAATAAGAAGGACACCCTGAAATATCATTTAAAATAATCAACAATGCCACTCGTATTCCGCCACAAGTGTAGTGAGATGCCTCCATTATTTTTCTACATGCGCATATAGCCACCCTTATTTCTCCATATGGGTAATCGGAGATAACACCACCCTTATTTTTCCCCAGGCGCACAATAATAAACACTACCAATCAATCCACTCATCATGTCCGCAAGCTTACAAATACCACTCCCGAGTGCCAAAATATCACAAACAATGAAGCTATACAAAACAACCCCAAACTATAAAGCTTCGACCTTGAACCAAATCAAAAAGTCAACTCAAAATGTAAACCTTGGCTTGCCTCCCAAAAATCAACAAAAATCTCAAATTCCGAACACCCATTCGAATACGAGTCCAACCATACCAATTTTGTCAAAATTTGACCTCCAATCAGCCCTCAGATTACCAATTTATATTTATAAAAGTGTTTACAAAAGTCCCAAATTTCTCTGATTAAATTCATCAATCAAACACAAAAATCAAAGTTAGGAATCATGAAAAATGAACAAGTTCGATTCAAAAATACATACCCCAATCCAAATGACGAAAATTCCCTCCAAAATCGAGCTTCAAATCTCAAAATATGATAAAAATCTCCAAACCCTCGAAATGGTAGAAGCTGCCAATGATAATGCATATGCGGTCGAACTAATCACACATGCGGAACTGCATCTTTGAAAAATCCATTGCAGATGCGAGAATGAGTTATTCCATGACCACCCGCATCGACGACTCAACTACCACTTATGCGGATCTGCTTATGCAATCACCGCCTCGGAGGTGCGCTGTCACGACCCAAATCGATGGGCCGGGACGGGCACCTGGTGCCTTACTCAACTGAGTACCAACTTAACGTATCTTTCGTGTCATACTATCATAGGTAAATGAGCCGGAAAGGCTTTCATGAGATAATTAGAATAAACATGAGAGAATACTCGGCATAGAATAACCCAACCTGATATAGAAACTTATACATGTGACATACGGTCCTATAAGGCCAACATGATCATTTGTAAACTTAAACCATAGGCCGACAAGGCCATACAAGTATCCACATACATGATATCTGACTACAACCCTCTAAGATTACATAAGTATCATAAAGGGCGGGACAGGGGCCTGCCATACTAGTCTATCCATGTCCAAATCATACTGACCAAATAAGCAATTCTGGAGCAAATAGAGCGCACCAACATCTTCCGCCGAGCTGATATCCTACTTTGAGGACTCTCAACCTGTCTATCCGGACCTGGGAGCATGAAACGCAGCATCCCCAGTCAAAAAGGACGGCAATACAAATAATGTACAGAGTATGTAAGGAATGAAATTCAGTAAATAAAGACATGAGGGAAACATAGAATAAAACACTTGAAATGTAAGTCTTAATTGCTCTATCAATAATCTAATTCTTATAATGTCATGCATATGCGTATAAATTTCATACCATGCATAGCTATATGCGTTCATAACATCATCAAGCCTCTGAGGGCATCCCATCATATTATCTCGGCCATAGTGGGCAAATCATCAATGTATACCACATGATCATGCGGTGGTGCGTATATAATGTCGTAACTTTTTCCCTTATCCCATATACATAAATATATATACATATACATATATAATTACATTTGGTCAGGGTCAATGTACATGTATAAATGAATGCAATGCATGAGAAGTACGTCAATAAAATCTTTCGAAATGTCATAAGACTATTATGCCTTTGATTAATATCATGAAGTAAAATTTATCAACTTACATAGTTTCAGTTACCCATGAACAGATAATAGAATAATAGGACACAAATTGTGTATTTGCTCGTTTCGTTTGTATCGTTGGATCATCCCAAAAAGGAAATAAGGAATAGCCTTAACATACCTGAACCTATTTTTCTTGAAAATCCCTGTAACACGCATTAATTGAGACAAAACACGTAACGGCGGATCGAAGTAGGGGAAAATCCGTATGATATTCTTGAGAAAGATTACACCGTACTCCCTTGGAATCGCAAAATCTCGTTGCTATTATTCTATGAAGTCTCATATGAATTTTGTTGAAGCCTTCCTTTTTATGAATTTCCCTTGTTACATTTGCTGAAGCTTTCCTTCTATATAAGAACCTCCCTTGAGTGATTTGGATAGCTCTTTTATCCTAGTGAGTGTGGGCCCCACTTAGGAGATAACTTGGCCATAAAACTTATCTAAATGAGCCAATTGTTACATGAGTTAAGACTCATCATTTGGATTTGATCAAGGCCTCCTTGGACTTCCATGTTGAGGGTGTTACACTTATCCAAAAATTATAATTTATTAGCTAATCTCCCTCCAAAAATTATTAATTACCCAATTATTCACATAATTAAGAAAAAATATCTCAACTTACTTAAAATACTACTCACTTTTAACACACTTTATGTACCCTACTATGGTCATGTGGTAACTTGTATGGCACTAGTCCATAAATACAGTGTATTATAGCTTGGATTGTATTTTATCCCAAAATGTTAAACTTCGACGAAACTCATTTTCTTCGATTCGCTTACCGTCTCACCTTCACGAATTTACTTATCACTTGTTTGAAATAGCATAATACTTATAACCTCAAAATAATCCATTCTCGAGCTTATGTCGATTAACTTACGACGAAACTTTAACGTACGGAAATGCGGGGGTAACATCTCAATTCCGATCTTTTATCAATTTACTTAAGGCATACCTTAACGTACGAAAACATTGGGTGTAACATTATTCTCTTTTTGGAACATTCGTCCTCAAATTTTGACTAATGCACTTATCATTTTCATAACCTATGTCTTCCGGAATACTTTAGTACTCTCCTTGCCATCTAGGCAACTGTTCTGTTAATAAATCCAAAGGCCAAGTCATTCCCCCCTTTAGGACTCTTTCTCACACCACGACTTGTGGTAGACATCCTTCCAATTTAGTAATTGTTGCTACTTTCTATCATGCAGCATGTACGACTCTGACCTTGTAAGTGCTCCTATGCGACTCTTCTCTCCTTTTCCCTTAAGTTTTTTGCCAATCTCTAGGCCTTTCTTTGTAGACATATACAGAGCTTGACAAGATGTCCCTATAGGCATCTATAGGTATAGTGAAGTTCTTCGCTCGGTACTTTGTTGAACTCACGAATATTGCTATATCTTATTTCATAGAACTAGTTATCCATCTGTATGACTTTACTGCATCTAGGTAGGTTTTACTATACCATAACTCTTACTTCGATTTATCGTTACTGAGGTCTGCTACCAAACTCTAGGTTACTCTCGTTGCTTATCCTATATGTATAAATCTAAGTCCTTTAATGCTTCTTAATTATTGTTCATCTTAAGAATGATGACCTAATCTCATCTCATACTTTGTAACTTGTATCCATCCATTGTTGATTCAACTCAATATTGATCTACAGTCTACTACTGATAACTTGAAACCTCTCACGTAATCACTAAGGCTCGTGTTGCGTCGAGGAACATATGGAGTAATTTCCATAAACGTATTTCATAGCATCCCAATGTGATTCACCTTACATGGGTATTTTAATCATGTACAATTCATGAAATCCCCCTTTTTCTTCAAATGATTACTGAATCGAAGGCCCAAACGTCATCCTTTATCTATCACAATTACACCTTTATTCTACTACCAGGGCAGCATTCCATCGCTTCTAAATGCAATTAGTCTTATACTCCTTTGAGTTCATTCAGGCTATACTGAACTTTCTATAACTTCTAGAAACTATTAGCTTTCTTGTTTTCATGGGCTTAATCCCAAGGACTTTACCATTCTCGTCACCTTCTCATTTGCCTTTCCTTATCCTTACTCATTTCTTCCTAAAACCTTAAACGCTCTACCATACTTTAGCTTGAGACCTACACATATCCATTTATACTACTCACAACCTTCCTTCCTCTTGCTTGCACCATAGATTTCCTTATGTTATTATGGAACATCAAGCGATATATCACATCGTCACAACATCTTCTGTACTATTTTAACTAGACCTCTCGATACCTAGAAACCATAGGCTAGAAGATATGCCACTAATGACACCACTATCATTCCTGGATACTCAATCCTAATGCTTCTATCCCTCTATTTGAAGTATATATTATTCCCGACCTTCTGCACCTGATTATCTAGTACGTTGTTCACCTTTACCTAACCTACCATAAAATATTGCATCACATCTTCTATCTCTTTCATAACCTGCCTTCCACATAAGTATAAGTTGTGAGCATGTGATTTTTTACTCGCCGTATCGTCCTATAAAAATCTCAATAAATCAATTGATTTTATGAATTTTTGTTGATTTTTCAGTAATTAATTGTGAATTATTTGTATTTTTGCATATCCTTAATTCATCTTTTAAAATTATTAAAATTTGCATCACTATTATCAAGGAATTATGAAATTATTATTCATAATTAATTAAATAATAGATGAATGACGATTATTTAACGTAATGTAGTTTTTAATAACTAATTACTAAGAAATTAATTATTTTTTATTCGATAAATCATAGATTTAATTAGGAATATAAAATTGGTTGTTTTATTCTTAATTAATATGTAAATAGATGAAAAATGAGGTTTAAAATTAATTACTGCATTTTTTGGATTAAATTAGATTTTAACTTAATTAGATTAACTAAGTAAATTAGTTAAGAAAGAAAAATCGGACCTGGGCCAAGAAATACCCAGGCACAATCCCTATTTCTATACACTCAAATAACCCAGGCCCAAACCCCTTACCCGGCCTGCCCCAGCACCCCTCCAAGCGACCCCATTTGGGTTAGTGAGTTAAATCCTGGCCATTGATCGAAATAGATCGGACGGCCAAGAACTCACCCCCTTCTAAACTATATAAATGTCCAAACTAACCCCCCCCCCTCCCTCATTCACTTAGAAGTCTAACCCGCATTTCTCTTTCGTCCGTCTCTCTCTCTCCCTTCTCTCTAAAAACCCTAGCCACCTAGGGTTCCCACCTTGCTCCACCCACCGAAAATCGCCTACAGGTGGCGGACGACCTCCAATCAACCCAACTTCTAACCAGACAATCCTCACCTCCACCTTAATTCCATCCCACAACCAATTTTCCCAAAAACTCGCCCAAAATCGACCAATCTTAGATCTAGGAATCCAGAAACCCTAACTTCCCCCACCGGGCGATTCAAAGACAATCAATGGATCAAACATTCGTGAGTCAATTGCTCTTGACTAGAGCAATCTCCATTTTCAAACCCTACCAGAATCCGGCCGAGGTCCAGCGACCCTCGATTTCTCCGGCCAAGTTTCCTTGAACAAGTATTCTTCCTTTTTCCTTACTATTCTTGACATATTATTAAAAAAACCTAAATTGCATGTTAATCGTTTCTTTTAGGTAATGTCATTTTTGTAACTCCCTTTTCTTCTTTCTTTCTTTCTGTTTCTTCTTCTATCTCTGCCTATAATTATTGGTTACTATTAAGATCAGGCTCTTGCCCTTTCATTAGTTCATGTTTTCGTGTTGTTTCTGTTGGTGTATTCTTAGAGTAACCAAACCCGTTTAGAACCTAGTTTTGTTTTTTCTCTAAAAATTCCCTGAATATGACAACATAATTTAGGTGATTAACAGAGTTATTAGTTTGATTTTTTTGTAATTTTTGTTTGAATTTTCCTCCGTTTGTTTGCCTATGTCGATTCATGTTTCTTCTCCCTAGTTAAGTGTAAAATCAGAATGTGTTTCGTGTCTTATTCATATTACTACTGCTTGAGTTCATGTAGTGATTAGGATTTACTATCTTTCTCTAGGCATGGTCTTCCTTATTGACTGGTTACTTCATATTTTTACCTTATTATGTTAATAACTAGTTTATTCGATTAATTTCCCATTAATTAGGAAAATAGTCCATGCTGAACCAATAAATGATCATGAGTTAAGTTAATTTAATCTCCAATTCAAGGTTGATCAGATTTAAAAGAACAACTTTTGAGAAGAGATGCTCAATTAAACCTAAATCCTAGTTTTAATAGTTAAATAGGCTTTAAAGATTTAGTTAATCTAAGCTTAATAATTGGTTGAGCCTCTGATTTTAGGTAATCAAATTTAATTACTTAACTAAGTCAGTTTACTTTAAAATTAAGGAATTAAATTGATTGACCTACTTTATTTAATTAACTTAAACATGGATAACTAGTATGGAAACTAATTCTAGACATTGAGTCAATTAATCTTTAACTAATTAACTCAACCATAATTAAGAAACAACTAATAGTTAACTAAAAAAAATATAGATGGGGTTACCTAACCAAAGTTAATGCCTAGTTAACTAGTGAACCTAACTACTGTTAGTTAACTAGAGTTAAATAATAACCCAAAAGTGAGCTTAACCTTGATTACCCAATGGTAAATTCAGGGACTCCAAGGGGTACAGTAGGTAATGTAGACTTAGGAAATTAGAATTTTAAGGGGTAAAAGGGTATTTTAACCCTACGTGAGGAGAGAGAAGCTCTGGAGAAACACGATTTTCTGGAGAAATACTGGTTCAGCGTGCAATGGCCAATTTGGCCGGCGGCCGGCCACCGGAACAGGCTGGTCAGACCTCCCCTACCCACGCCCAGCCAGATACGCCCAATAACAACAATACCCAACCATTAGATTACTCTAAAATACTGAAACCAGCAGTAATTAACGCAGCAGTGCATGGAACGTCGACAAAACAGTGCCAAACTGAACCAATTTCCTTGCGTCGACCAGTTTTACTTCNCACTGAAGCAGAGGTGGATCGTATGAACTTGATTGAAGGTTTGCAATATGCTGTTGTTTGCAAATTTTCATATGGATGGCCGGAACTTAATGAATTACGTCGAATTGTGCCGCTTCAATGTGGAATTAAAGGTGACTGTAATATTGGTTTCCTTCGCGATAGACATGTATTAATACGGTTGACGTTATGGCAAGATTTTATTGGTTTTACGTTGAAAAGTGTTTATTACGTGAACGACAAGGTAGGTCGTGAATACCAGATGAGAACTTTGATATATGACGCAAAATTCAAGCCTGGG